>JAVJIF010010810.1:0-161152 GCA_038442645.1 Agave tequilana
AAAAGTAGATGAGAAATGTGTAATTGGCTAATTGCTCACTTATTTTTAGAGGTAGAATCTTCCAGCTGCCATTTTTAACTGCGTATGAATAGAGAATAACTCCATCACCATAAGGAGATAATGGATCCCCTTGCCTTTTTCCTTTAGTGCTCCTGAAAAAGCCCTTGGAGATCCATTCAACGTCACTGAAAATGAAGGATTATAAATACATGCCTTGAACCAATTGCGCCAAGATGAAGGGAAGCCCATGCATTTCATAATAATGACAAATGCTCTGTTGACACTATCAAAAGCTTTCTTCAGATCCAGCTTCAGACAGAGTCTACTACCGTGGGATGGGTTTGTTAAAAGCTCTGACAAGCTCATGTGCCTATAAAGTGCAATAACTGATGCTTCTGCCCTTAAGGAATGCACATTGATTATGAGAAATTAGCTCTTCAATAACAACCTGCATTCTATTAGCTAAGACCTTTGAAATAATTTTATACAGTAAATTACAACACGGAATAGGTCTAAAATCAGCTAAGCTAGTAGCAGTATGAGTCTTAGGAACAAGGGAAGAAATGTGATGAGGACATCACGCCAGTTGTCAGTTACCTTTTTATGCCTTAGTTTATTTTGAGATGTTGTTTTTGTTTATCTTTCTTTTAGTACCACATCGGTTATATCCGAGAAGTTCATTTTGTAAGAGTCTATATAAAGAGGCTCAACTCAATGAATAAATAGACAAGGATTAATAAAAATTTTTTCAGTTAAAATTTCAGAACTCTTGGTTCTTGAGATTAGGTGTGAAGCCTGTGGTGAAAGGGGTGCGAAGCCCGCGTAAGGGGTGCGAAGCCCAAAGTTATCTGGTTATTTCTCCAACCCTAATCTCTCTTTCATTTTATTTCTTGTAAAACTCTAGTTTTTCTTTTTTATTTGCATTCGAAGGTGATTGCGATCCTTTTTACATCAATTTGGTATCAGAGCTTTGGTCCCAATCCCCTTCGAATTTCTTCTCGTCCCCAAATCTTAAATCTAGATCTGGATTTCTAGATCTAGATCTACTTTGCAAAAAAAAAAATCGATTATTGTTAGATCTAGATCTATTTAGATCTATTTAGATCTACTTTGCCAAAAAAAAAGGAAAAAAAAAAGAAAAACAGAAAAAAGAAAAAAAACAGAAAAACAGAAAAGAGAAAAAAGAAAACAGAACAAAAAAAAAGAAAATAGAAAAAAAGAAAACAGAAAAAAAAACAGAACAGGAAAAAAAGAAAAACTTTACTGTTCACAGTGAACAGTAATCGACCGATTACTGTTCACAGTGAACAGTAATCCCTCTGTTACTGTTGACGTGAACAGTAACCTTTAGGTTACTATTCATGTCCCCCCAAAGCCCCAACATTCATCCATTCTGAGCTCGTTTCAAGCTCGATTCGTGTCATTTTCGAAGCAGCGGACTCGTGGAGAGCAACACTACACATCTACAACCTTCATATTCTATTTCAAGCTTCGGTCGTCTGCCAGATTCAGCTCAGCAGATCAGCGCACCACAGTCCAGAGCTTATTTCTGCCCCGATTAGTGTCCGATTTGCTCCATTCTCGAGGTGATATCCTAACTTGACCTGAATCATTAACTGTTAGATTACTTGCAACTATTATATGGATTGCTATAATTTGTTAATTGAAATGTTATTTGCTTCGATCTAGTGGTTGCATTAGCATTTATCACTTTTCATCATTTTAGGAATGCATTTTTCTTTGCATTTAGAACTTAAACTTTAAGGTGTTTTGTTCGTTTAGTGCATACATTTAGTTTACCTGACTCTAAGATTCTTCACTGCATCTGCTTGTTTGCTTGAGCCATTATGACTAGTCAGCATTATAGGGACCCCTACGTAGATCAGCTACACAACCTCCATCAGGGTCATATGTCCGTTCATGATTACATTGCTATATTTAAGGACTTAACCCATCGTAGTGAAGTGAGAGAGCACCATTCTGAGACTGTAACTAGATTTGTTTGGGGTTTACGACCTAAAATAAAAACGTGCTATGATTACTGGCCCCTATGACTTAGAGACTGTTGAAGATGCCTTTGATGTTACATTAAGGTTGGACTTGACTTTCAAAACGCTAGTCAATGCTAAGGCTAAGTGTTACAAATGTGAGGGATATGGACATTATGATTATCAGTGTCCTTCAGAGAGTCAACATGTTAGAATTGTGTCTAGTGATGAAGTTGACGTCTCGAAGGTTATTGAGGAAGTCCATGTTCCTCCCAAGACTATTAGTATAGACACAACAGTTGTGCCGACACACTGGTTATTGATGAAATTCACATGTCTAATAGTGCCAGTGATGACGTGAATGAGATAGTTGAGACTACTACATTGCATTTTCCTGTTGCATACATTGATGATATCACTTGACCGATAGCAATTTACAATGATACCCACAAATTTGCTGCATACCCATATAATACTTTGCAGAAATTTGTGGTTGATAATAAGGTGATGGTTATGAGTCGCTCTGAGGCTGTGAGGAAGTTGCACGCTTGGCCTAAAGATTTCGATAGGGCTCTGAAGAGGATTGCTTCCATTGCTTGCGCGTGGTTAGCCCATGGGATCCTGGTATTAGTTCCGTCTTCAGCAGGGATGATGACCTTGGTCTACTCTCTATGTCTTGATCGAGCTGCCGTCTTTCACAGCCAACCCGTCACGGAGACCAGTTCCACCTCCGCCACCATGGTATCAACACGGCGTACCAGTGATGCTGCCACGACCACCACCTTGGCCCGATTGATATGCTTCGTAAGGAAAGTCCTCACTCGACAGGGTCGGGTTTCTCCCACTCCGGAATTGATGAGGACATCACGTCAGTTGTCAGTTACCTTTTTATGCCTTAGTTTATTTTGAGATGTTGTGTTTTGTTTATCTTTCTTTTAGTACCACATCGGTTATATCTGAGAAGTTCACTTTGTAAGAGCCTATATAAAGAGGCTCAACTCAATGAATAAATAGACAAGGATTAATAAAAACTTTTTCAGTTAAAATTTCAGAACTCTTGGCTCTTGAGATTGGTGTGAAGCCCGTGGTGAAAGGGGTGCGAAGCCCGCGTAAGGGGTGCGAATCCAAAGTTATCTGGTTATTTCTCCAACCCTAATCTCTCTTTTCATTTTATTTCTTGTAAAAACTCTAGTTTTTTTTTTTTTTATTTGCATTCGAAGGTGATTGCGATCCTGTTTTACATCAAAATGCATGATTAATTTCATGTAACATCCTTCCTTTAAGAAAGAAGTACTTGATACTCTTGGTTACCTCCACCTCCCAATTTTTTTTGTAAAAAAAAGCAGCAGAGAAGCCATCAGGTCCTGGAGCCTTGTCAGGGTGCAGATTGAAAACTGCCTCTTTGATTTCTTCATCTGAAACTGGTCTGGCTATCCAAGCCGCTTCTTCTGGAGTGAGTACTTTCTTCACAGCAAAGGATAAAATTCACTTATATAATCTTTTTGATTAAATAAAGATTCGTAATATTGCGGAGCTATAAATTTGATCTCTTCAATATTGGTGACATGATTCCCTTGATCTTCAATCAAATGATTAATAGAATTCTTGGATTCTTAGCTTTAATAACCGAGTAAAAGAATCTTAAATTCCTGTTACCCAACTTCAACCAGTGTTCCCTACTCTTTTGTCTCAATTGATCTTCCTCCAACTTCAACCAATGGAAAGCTGTAACTGTAGTTGTGCTTCTAGGGTCTGTAGCTGACTATTCAAAGGTTGTACTCCCAAATTCCTGTGCACGAGAGATAATTGACTCCTGAGATCAGCAATAGTATTGGAAGGGGTATTGAATCCATTCTTAGCTCATGCTCTCAGCTCATTCTTGACAACCTTGAGTTTCTGCACAGCTCTGTAAAGAGGGTATCAATCCACCCAAGTACTCCACCTTTTAATTGCAATGTCAGTGAAACCTGAACATTCCCTCCAATAATTATAAAATTTGAAAGGTTTTGGACCAGAAATGGACTGTTGGTAAAGATGAAGAGGCATAGGGCTATGGTCACTGGTTCCTTTAGGTAAATATTCATATCCAGAGTTAGGCAGAGCAGCCAACCATGAATCATGCACAGGATTCGATCAACTCTACCAATAATTCTACCAGGACCCTGATTCTTGTTGTGGCAACTCCAGTAGTTCCCAGTGCTCTTCAAATCAGAAAGTGTACAAGAGTCAAGACAATCGTTAAACTCTTTGAGTTGATTATGCTCAAGAGTTTACCCCCAATCTTTTCATTTGTGAATCTAACAGCGTTAAAATCTTCCATAACTAACCATGGTATAGTTGTAGTAGAAGGTTCCAGTCTTCGAAGATCAGACCATAGCGAAGTCCTTCCCTTTGAGTATTTGCTCCACATACGACAGTGCACAAAAGATCAAAACCTCCAGAATTATGTGCAAGAAATGTAATTTGCTGATCAGAACTAGAAAGAAAAGAGTGTCAAATCTTGAGGGTTTCAAGCTAAACAAATCCTCCCACCAATACTGTGCTCATGATTTGTCTTATGCATCCAACTTGCAAGAATACATCTTATCAATCTAATCATCTTGTTCACCTTAATCTTTGTTTCAAGTAGAGCCACGAACGATGGTCTATGTTTTGTTATATGCTCTTTCACATCCTTTCTCCTTGCTTCCAGATTCAAACCTCTGACATTCCAAGTTAAGATGGACATTAAGCATAGAAGGATACCTAACTGAGTCTGTTACTTCTTCTAGTAGGTATAGAAGAAGTGCTCCCTATCTTTTTCTTTTTATTCATCCTATTCTCCTTTTCCATCTTTGCCATAGCTAGTTCATTGATTCAGACATGGTTATCAGCAACTAGATTTGATGGAGGCTCATCATGTAAACCCTCGTTGGCAGGAGCATTATCATCTGGATTATGTTCGCCATGCGCATGCAAAACTATCCCAGAAACAACAGGTTCTGCATCTGAAAATTCTGCTGGCTTTCTGTATTCAGAGCTCTTGTCAAGTGCTCTAATTCTATAACTTCTGACAATTCTATAGGATCTGAAACTTCTTTCAACCCTGTAGGTCCTTCTGAAATGTAATTGGGTCAGAAATAGCATGTCTTTCTGAATTTGCTGCATGTGTATTTACTTCCAGATTAATACACTTTCTGTTTTCAGATTCTGTAGAAGTTATGGTTGTACTTACTGGCACCTGTATGTTTTCTAAGTGTAAAGACTCAGCTTGCTGTATCTGAATCTCTGCTAGAATAGAGGAATTTCCATCCATATTTTGATCAGGCAGACCAGATCTTTCCTCAAATCTTGAAATGTTGAATTTCTTCTTCCATTCTGATTCCTCTCTAAACCGCCTTCAGAGCTTGTGGCCTCCTTCCTATTATCAACTCCTACAGATAACTCTGCCATATTGGCATTTATATCAGTTCCTTTCCCCACAGTTACAGTTTCCTTTTGTCTCCAAACTTTAGTAGTAGCATGACCGCCTATATGCCCAAAATTCTCACATTTTTTACATAAAGGAGGAACCCATTCGTACTCTACTGGTATAGCTATTTCCTCTCTTCTTCCAATCTAACAAGATTTGTTCTGGCAAAGATTGTTGGCTGAGATCTCAATAAAACATCTCGTATGAGCTAGTTTTTCTCCTACGGCTGTGGCATGGTCCATGTATAATTGTCTCCCTATCAAGCTTGCCAACTTACTTAGGATATCCTGTGACCAGAACTTCAAGTGGAGAGATGGAAATCTCATCCACACTGGGATTGAAGATAACAGATCATGTTCCAACTCCAAGGATTCACTCCATCTATCAAGTATAATAAGCCTCCCATCAAATATCCAAGGAACCCCATGTAATATCCTGTCACATCCTCCTTATTCCAAATTTAAAGAAGAAAAATCCATTCTCTCGAGTATAAAGAACAGTTAGGTCTCATAACCTACCCACGCAAGCCTTCTGATGCAAGAAAAAAAGCTTATTCCGAACAATGTATCCAACCAGTGTATTAGCGATCTATCCACATTTTTGCTATTTCAAATCTCAATATAGAGGCACTATACTTTCCATCAGATCTCGTGCTAGGCTCTACATATTCCAATTCACAAGTAGTCTATTTTCCTACCATGTATATATTCTCCTTCCAAGAGGAGGAATTTGATCCTGGAGCAAATTTAAGAACTGGTTTAGAGAGATTACCCGATGCAAAACCACGCTGAGCCCCACCAGGCACCGGAGGTCATCCCTCCAATCTACGGTTTAAAGTCTCGGCTGAGTCGGAGACGAGTCGTATCCGTCTCGGTCCGCTCCGAGATGAGTCCGAGTCATGAGTCGGTCGACTCAACTCAGAGGAGACCGACTCGGCCGAGAATCGAGCTGACTCGGTCGACTTGTCATTATGATGATGATTTTGTGCCTCATCGCAATTCAATGTGAAAATAACTACATTAGTATGTATTTATGAATGTAGTTTGTGCAATTTACTATATTGTGCATGTATTTTGATATGCTTCTACCAACGACGCGTGTATTTATATTTTCGCTTTATGTTTAGTGTGCTAGGTGATATATTTTGGACATGTGATACATGAATGTGGATGTCTACATTTTTTTAAGATTTGTCGTGATTTTTTAGAATTTTTTGAACTTTCTATGTAGCGTTTTGCGCGTATCGCCCGATACCGATCCGAATCGCCGAGACCGATCCGTCTCAGTGCCCGCCGAGTCGGCAGCCGAGACCGCGACTGTGAACCATGCTCCAGTCACCTGAGGAGGATGCCGGGCACCAATCACCTGAGGCCTTTTTTGTATGTTGTGACGGACATTTTGATGCACATAGGTTATGGTTCCTGCCTGAGAGCGTGTTTGAGCACGATCTCCTTGCTGTTTACACACCCGGGGACGAATTGTTGTCCATCCACCATCAGAAGCCTGCGGATCCTTGTTCCTATCACGATCATCCCCATCATCATCGGTATCCCCCTTGGGATTTGGAAACCTAGCTGAGCCACCACCACGTTTCTCTCTCTATATATATGTTGTTGTGCGTAGGACAACAATTTCTCTGAGGAATTCACCAACCAGGCGGAGACTGATGCAACCGGAGATGTAATCAACACGAAAAGAACAGAAAACAATAGAGAAAAGCAATCAACACAGTATTTAACAAGGTTCGGCAACGTGCCTACGTCCTCCGGACAAGGGAGAGAGATTTTATTGATTCAACAATCAATTACAACTTATTCCTTCAAGGAATTTTCAATGGAGATTTTCAGTGGGATACTTGGGAACTTTCATGGATACAATACATGAGGGCTCTAGCCCTTATTTATAGTCACAGAGTCCCTGGGTTTTAGAAAACCTCGATTTGATTCGATCCCAAACAGAAAAGGAATCCGAATCCAAAAGGAAATTCAAAACGCGTTTGTCGGTCGACCGACCGACCGACCCATGTCCACGGTTGACCGTGCGGTCGACTGGACCCAAACCGAGAGCAACCTGCTTTCAGTCGGTCGACCGGGCGGTCGACCGTTTCATGCCACGGTCGACCGGGCGGTCGATTGGCACTCTTGTGCATGTTGTGCACTCCGGTCGACTGCCCAGTCGATCGGTTCCTCCTCCGGTCGATCGGGCGGTCGACCGAGGTCATTCTAGGCCTGCTTCATTTGTCGTTTCTCGCTTCTTTGTTTTCCGATCTCTGTGCTATCTTCCGATGTCTCCTCTATCTCCTCTCTCCCTACAATTCTTCACCTCGGTGAAGATTTCTGAAATCTGAGCCGATCTTCAACGAACTCCAGTCTATCACCTGGCGGAATTGACACACGATCTCGGTTTGAGCGCTCCGGACGAAATCGGCACACGATCTCGGCTAAATCGACACATAATCTCGGCTTGGAACCTTTACTCAACTATCCAACTGGAATGCACCATACATACGTTCCCATCACTTCACCTTAGGAGAACTATCATACGAGCCGACCAACGAACGTCTCTCACTCAGCAACTTCATGATCTTACGAAGAACTCATCATGAGCCAACACTGACTCTCCAATTGACTGGCTCTCTCCAGTCTACATGTTTTCAGCTGACGGTCCAACCAAGTCTGAGTAGAACACACTGAACACCTTCATTTTTTTTAGCTTCAACAAATGGGATGCACACCCTTCCTATGCAAGCTTAACCATCTTCTCACTAGAAGATCAGCTATTCATCGAGATCACAATGCTTCACCTCTACGTGAAGTCTAACTCTCCACCTCTACGTGAAGTCCCAATCAGCTTCTCGAGAACCCAAACAGTTTCATACGGGTTGCATCACCAAATGTGGCTGCGCCTTTACGGCTGCCTACGTACCTTGCCCAAGGATCAAGCCAACCTAGTTCATTCAAATGAGCTCCATTAAGCTCAAGCACATGTGCCTGAATATTCAGCATCGAACCTATCTGGCTGAGTCATATGAACCTCCTCACTACCGTCATGGAGAACGACCTTCAACTTGAGCTTGTCGCGATCACAAGCTTGAGATTCATGCTTCTTCATCCACGTGCGTGATTTTACCTTGGTTCCAATGGCTGCAAACAATTTGACATTCTCATCAATGTCTTCAACCTATTCAGTATCAACCCTGGCTACATGATCTCTACCCGGTGTTACATTCGGTGAAGTCTTCACTGATACCGAACAAACTGGAGATGGTGGAGTAGCATCAACCTCCACTTGCTGCGATACTTCCTTGGTTTTCGTCCTCTCCACCTGCTGAGAAACGGTAGACTTCAACACTGAAGTCTCATCAAACGTGACATGCCTACTCAACACGATCTTCTTGTTTTCGGGGTCCATAACCTGTAACCTTTCATATTTCTCTTGACACTCAAAAACACAAATTTCTTTGATCGCGGATTCACCATGCCATCTTTGGCACTGAAGTAGGTCGACTTCTAAATTCACTCAGCAAACCATGATCTTGAGCAGCTTTCTCAGACCAATTTCCAATAGAGTTTTACCTCCTATCGCAGTCGATCCATTTATGAGATGGCTAGCATACACAATCGCCTCAGCCCAAAATGATTTGTCTAATCTTGCATTAGACAACAAGCACCGAAGCTTCTCCAGCAAGGAACAGTTTATTTCCTTAGCCAACCCATGTATACCTTCTGTGAAGTGAGTAACAATACCAGTGTTCTGGCCAAATCGTAGGAATTGGTTCATGTCTCTTTCAACATTACCAATCTGTAGCTCCTTGATCTTTCTACCTGTCTGCTTCTCCATTCTTCCTTTCCACTGCACCAACATATCTAGGGCTTCACACCTTTATCTCATGAGATATATCCAACAATGCCTAGATAAATTATCACTAAAAGAGATAAAGTACCTGTGACCTCCAAGCGATGCAGTCTTAGCAGGTCCCCAAACGCTTACGTGAACACAATCAAGAAGACCTTCTGAGCGGTGAGTACTGGTACTGAATTTCACCTTCTTGTCCAGAACGCTGTATTCACCCTCCAAGTTGCAGGTAGCAGCACCTTCTAATGATCCCTTATTTTCAGGAGCTTGTAAAGACCTTTTACCTCATTGTCCGACCTTTACCTGCCAGATCTTTGTGCAACCATTATCTGAAGAAGTAGAAGTCTCACCTGACTTGTAACCGTACTACCCTTCAAGTACTAGAGATTGTTCCGGCGGACGCCCTCTATCACCACCATTGAGCCTTTGATCATCTTGAGAACACCATCTCATATAGATATCACAAGACCCAATGCTTCTAAAGCACCAACAGAGATAAGATTCCTTTGAGTTGAGGTACATACCTCACATCCTTCAATTCTCGTACTATCCCATCTTCCATCTTGATACGGACTGTACCCATTCCTTCTATATTACACGGATGATCATCACTCATGACCGTGTAACATCCATCTAGCTCTCAAAACTAGAAAATCAGGCCCTGTTTGGGCACACATGATAGGTGGCTCCGGTATCTAAGATCCACTCAGCATTATCTGAGTAGTCAACAGGAGTAATAACAAAGAGAGAATACCGATGAGTCTGAATCCGATCCATCCGCCTGTACGAGATTCGTCTCGGTCTTTGACTCATCTTCTTACCTTTGGCCTTCGGGCAATCAACTTTCCAGTGTCCTAACTCCTTGCACAAGGCGCACTGATTCCTCTTCAGATCTCTGAAGCCTGATCTGGACTTTGATCTTCCCTGATCATTTCTTCCTTTCCTATTGGAACTCCTGCCTCATACCGCCAATATCTCTGCTGTTGTGTTCTCCGAAAAAGACAGTCGGTCTTATCTCCTTGCTTCATTACTCACAAGAGTAGCAGACACCTCACTGTAGTTAAGAGATTTTCTTCCATTGATCAATGTAAGAGTAAAGGTCTTATACTCTTCCCTAGGAAGAGAATTCAATAGGATTACTGCCTTATCCTCTTCATCGATCTCACATCCACATTAACTGGATCTGTAAGAAGTTTCGTGTAGCGATTCAAGTGTCATTGATGGAGCATCCTCTTTGCATCTGAAAACTATAAAGCTTACTCTTTAACTGCAACCGCGATTCTATACTTTTCGTCAGATACTTCTTCTCCAGGATCTCCTACAGCTGCCTCGCAGATGTCTCATGCAACACATGATACTTGATGTCTTGTGTCAAATAAGACCTGATCAAGCCACATGCCGTTCTATTCATTTTGTCCCAATCTTCCTCAGTTGTTGATGCATGCTTCTTTTCTAACCGTAGAGTGTCCTCGAGGTTTGATGCCGTCAACGCATCCATCACCTCACATCTTCACATACCGAAGTTGTTCGTGCCGTTGAACTTCACCACATCAATCCTCAGCGGATGTGGATTCATGGATTTTCCCGATGATGTACCTTCTCCAGCCATCTTCTCAACTGATTCCTCAAAGCAATACGGAAACAAACGGAGTTAGATAAAACAAACTGGATAAAGATAAGATCCTTACCTCCACACGAAACCCTCGAGTTTCTGAAGCAATCTACTCCAAATTGATTCCTCGAGCAATCTACACGCTGTTTTGAGATCGATACACGATCCCACAAACAGTCCCAACGTCGCTCCGAGATCGACACGATCTCCGCCAAACAACAACTGATGCCCTTGGAATCAACACGCGATCCCACGACGAACCTGGGATGCTCTGATACCAAATTGTTGTGCGCAGGACAACCTCTCTGAGGAATCCACCAACCAGGCAGAGACTGATGCAACCGGAGATGTAATCAACACGATAAGAACAGAAAACAATAGAGAAAAGCAATCAACACAGTATTTAACGAGGTTCGGCAACGTGCCTACGTCATCGGGCAAGGGAGAGAGATTTTATTGATTCAACAATCAATTACAACTTATTCCTTCTTCAAGGAATTTCCAATGGATATTTTCAGTGGGATACTTGATGGAACTTTCAGGGATACAATACATTAGGGCTCTAGCCCTTATTTATAGCCACAGAGTCCCTGGGTTTTAGGAAATCACGATTTGATTCGATCTCAGACAGAAAAGAATTCGAATTCCAAAAGGAAAGTCAAAACGCGTCTATCAGTCTACCGGACCCAACCGAGAGCAGCCTGCTTTCAGTCGGTCGACCAGACGGTCGACCGTTTCCATGCCACGGTCGACCGGGCGATCGACCGGCATACTCCTGTGCACGTTGTGCACACCGGTCGACTGCCTAGTCGACTGGTTCCTCCTCCGATCGACCGGACGGTCGACCGAGGTCATTCTAGGCCTGCTTCACTTGTCGTTTCTCGCTCCTTTGTCTTCCGATCTCTGTGCTATCTTCCGATGTCTCCTTTATCTCCTCTCTCCATATATATATATATATATATATATATATATATATATATATATATATATATATATATATATTATAGAGAGAGAGAGAGACTTGTGTCCTTCCAAAAGGATCTGAGCCTGAATCCTTCCCACTCAAATCAATCCTCTGACATTCGAATACAAGATCCACTACGTTGAAGTTGATCTATATTATTTCAAGTATCTATAAACCAAAAGTCAAGTGTTTTTAATACTTTTTTGCCATCCATTAAGCGATGCAAAATAGACGGCTGAAAGTAATGAGTTGGTTAGATCTATATCTTTAGACAAATTCTTGACCCGGTTATTTCATTATAATCTAAACATTTAAAAACCCCTACAAACTAATTTTTGTTAAGTTTCAAATGTTCTACACCATACTAACCAACTCACTATTTAGGCCGTCCGTTTTTTTCCTACTTGATGGATGGGCAAAAAGTATTCAAAACACTTGATTTTTGGTTTATAGATACTTGAAATAATATAGATCAACTTCAATGGAGTGGATCTTGTATTCGAATGTCAGAGGGTTGAATTTGAGTGAAAAAGATTCGGGCTCAAATTCTTTCGGAAGGACACAAGTATATATATATATATATATATATATTATATGAGAAAAATGTATATCAGCCTGCAGCTGAGAGAACTCTGTCAGCCTGCGGTGACGTGGCTCAAGATTTGTCACGCCACTAACTTGCGGCCCGCTTATAGGAAGAAGTTAAATTACTAGATACCCCTTATGAAAAGCTACTCTGTCGGTAAAAGACAGTGGATCTGTATAGTTTATTATATTTTTATATTTTATGACGTTATTCAATTTTGTGACAATTATCTTTTATAACCGCGGCCAAACTGCCAACATTTTTTTATTAAATCACGAAACTAATTTGAATGCTTCTTTAATTTTTTTTATCTCATTTGATATTTAATGATTTTTAATATAGTCGCAGTTTACTTTTTTCGCATGTAATGTATAATGCGATCAAGGACTCGGTCGCACTACCGCGTCTATGGTCGCAGTATTAACTAGAGCGATAGTATAATCGCAGTTTACGTATTATTTTATTTTTTTTGTTCTTCATTTCTGACTGTTGTCTGATCCTCCTATGAACTATTAAATTGGTTTTTACATATAGTATGCGATCATGGACTGCGACTATGGTTGCAACTACCGCGTCTATGGTCGCAGTATTAACTAGAGTGATAGTATAATCGCAGTTTAGGTATTATTTTATATTTTTTGTTCTTCATTTCTGACTGTTGTCTGATCCTCCTATGAACTATTAAATTGGTTTTTACATATAGTATGCGATCATGGACTGCGACTATGGTCGCACTACCGCGTCTATGGTCGCAGTACTTAACGAGAGCGATAGTATAATCGCAGTTTACGTATTATTTTATATTTTTTGTTCTTCATTTCTGACTGTTGTCTGATCCTCCTATGAACTATTAAATTGGTTTTTACATATAGTATGCGATCATGGACTGCGACTATGGTCGCACTACCGCGTCTATGGTCGCAGTACTTAACGAGAGCGATAGTATAATCGCAGTTTACGTATTATTTTTTATTTTTTGTTCTTCATTTCTGACTGTTGTCTGATCCTCCTATGAACTATTAAATTGGTTTTTACATATAGTATGCGATCATGGACTGCGACTATGGTCGCACTACCGCGTCTATGGTCGCAGTACTTAACGAGAGCGATAGTATAATCACAGTTTACGTATTATTTTATATTTTTTGTTCTTTATTTCTGACTGTTGTCTGATCCTCCTATGAACTATTAAATTGGTTTTTACATATAGTATGCGATCATGGACTGCGACTATGGTCGCAGTACCCTCAACTGCATTTTTCTTGATGAATTTTTTTGCTAAGTTAAATGTAATAACGGTGAATAAGTACTGATTCTATAGTCGCAGTTTACGTATGTTTTTATATGTTTTGCTTATAAAGTATGAATTATTTTTTACTTATTGCATGCGTAGTAGCACTGCGACTATGGTCGCAGTGTTTAAGAACAGCAGTCGCAGTTTGATATGTAATTAAAAGAGCATATAAGTTAATATAGTGAGAAAGAGACCTTACAAAAAAAACAGAATTAAAAGCTTTTAAAAGAAGACAAAATAAGGTTGAATATCAGAAGATCAGGAAATCCTAATCTTCGTCATTATCACCATCATAAGCAGATTCGTCGTCTTCATTCTTCCGCTCTTCCTGTTCATCACTATTTTCTTATCATCTTCCTGTTTTTGAGGTTTTTTTTGTTTCACCGATAAACTCCCAGAATGGATCGTCTCTATCAAGCTCTTCGTCTGACCCGTTACGAGAAAGCGAGCCTACAGCATCAGAGGACATGCTTTCATCAAGCATGTCTCCGTCAAGTGGCAGAGGAATAATGTCTTTCTCACTAACCCACATGAAATCTTCATTATCCTCATGAATAGGAGGATCAGTTAATACATTATTTGATGTAGTGAGATAGTCAAAAGGAGTGAAGTTCAGACTGGTATCAGATTCACTAGAATATCCTGAAGAAAAAGGACCGATGAGGGAACGATTGAAGTTGAAATCCAAGTGTTCAGAGGAAGAAGATGGGAAGACATGATTCAAGAATGAATTATTTTTTGGAAGTTTTTGAAATCAAATTGAAAAGGAAGATCAAAAATATAGTTTTCAGGTATGAGATAATATATTAGTTACAAGCATTATATAAAGGTCAATATTGTGGAAGAACATGAATAGTAATAATAATTGTTACAGGTGAGGTTGAGTATGCTAGGAAGTGGTAAAAAAAATTAAATATTTAATTGAAGATTTATTGCGGGAGAATCCGAAGAGTTTCTTTTTGCCAGAGATTTAATACTTAAAGTACAAATTAATTTTTATAGAATTGTTTGCCTATATCTTTAGATTACGTATGGTGTAGATCTTTCCTTTATCGATATTAACATTATTGCATCTCTTTTTCTAGACTGTTGTTGTATCATGGTAGAAAGAATATTAATTATTTTCATTTAATACATAAGGCATGCGAAAGAAGATTGCGACTTTGGTCGCAGTACTGAAGGAGGTCGCATTGCTGTACGATAGAATGCGATTAGGGTCGCAGACGTTATATAAAAAAGTTTTGGTATACTATGACTGCGACTAGTGACTGCGATTGTGTCGCAGTTGTCATATAAAATTGAAAGTTATATTGTATTAAGTCTGCGACCATGGCATGTTTTTTAAATTTTCAATGCTTCTGGTTATTTTACATTATGTTGATCCAAATTTTTTTTAATTATATTTTTCGATATAGTAAAATTACGAATTTTATAACTGTAGATATATTCAACTGAAATTTTGTTTGTTGATGACTTTATTCCAGTTTAGAATTAAAAAGGGGTATTTTTGTCAATTTTTTCACGATTGTTTAGGCAGGATCTTTTTGATTTTTTTGGCGCCTACACTCTGCGGCCGATATGTGGCATATATTCAGCCACGTCCCGCCGGCTGAGAAACTCTCTCAGCCTGCCGGCTGAGGTACAGTAACCCCTATATATATATATATATATATATGTAAAGTAATAGTTTGAAAGATAAAGTAATATTATTGATACTCTGAAACAATAGTACATATAATACATGTTGGCCAAGCTACTCTTAAGTTGCTATTCTTGGATAAGTATAGAGAGGGGAGAGGACCTAGCCGTCACCTCTCTACTATAGTACACCAAGTAAGAACTCAGATTGACCCAAGGCCTAGAGACTTAAAGTACAGTACTAACATAAAACTAGCCTTTTACACGATGAAGCTTGAGGTCACCAAACTGAAGAGTGTTCTGATATTCTGACTTGTATTCAGATACTCAGATACTTGCTACTGTTAGTCACTGATGATCATCACCAAACTGAAACTCTGATACATGCTACTGCTACAGATTTCTGCATTGTATCTTGTTTTGCTACAGATGCTGCTAAGTTGCTACTGCTCCAGATACATGCTTCAGCTGCTGTATATGGAACAGAACCTGCTGCAGTGACAGAACCGCTGGTTTATGTTGCAGTGACAGAATGTGGTTCTGCTGCACAGAACCTTCTGTTTAAGAGCAGCTATTGAGTAAGTTTCTGTCCCCGTTTTTGCTACTGCAAATACTTCCCAGTGTAGCAATTTTACATGCCCCAATTGACATAATATGAAATATTCTGGCATCATTACCTACTTTCCACTGACATGTTCTCAGTAGCAGATTGATATCTTTATAGATTCTTCTAAACACCATAATCTTATGTAGATTTTGTTGTTGAAAAATCCTCCTATTCCTCTCCTGCCATATGTTCCAGACAGTGGTATTAAGGGTGAGTCTTGCAAGTTTGTATGTTTTGTCTTTGGACAACTTTTCCTTGATTATCTCAGCTTCATGTACCAGATCACCCATTGGAGAAGGAGATAAACTGAGCTTTAATCTGTGGAGGGTCCATAAGTAGTTTGAGAAGCAAAGAACTGATGGTCCTGGTTCACTCCTTGTATTACATATCACACAAGAATCAGTATTAATATTACCATAACTTGCTAACATATTTCTTGTAGGAAGCTGTAGAGGTAAATTTATCGGGAAAATTTATGTGCACTCAATTTGTAACGATCGAGCAACACAAACACCAGGGAATTTACATGGAAATCCCAGAGATGAAAAAAATCACAGTGAGAATAAAGAGATTCCACTAAATCAGAGATTACAAGGAGTTCCTATTACAGATTCAATTCCTTAGGATTCGATCTCTTGCCAAAGAGGAAGATATCGGCTTTTATAGCTGAGGGATAGCAAGCTGAGTCATGGCCTCCAAAATTTTTACCTCTAGATCTTCCCAGGATCATAACTACATGTAATGCCCAAACCGTAATTGGTTTGAGTGGCGTGTGATTGCTGGGGCTGTGCTGGCTAGTGAAAATTGAGGTCCAGATCCGTATCCATACCCCCATGTGTTTAGTGGTTGTAACCACTCTGGCGCTCAGGTGGTCGGGTGGGATCTGTAAGATGAGACTGAGTTTATGATCTCATGATCCGTGAGACTTGCCAAGTGTCGCAATCTCGCAGGGGGTCATAATTTGACAACTACAGATGCCCCCTCTATCTCTTCTTCTTAAAGTCTCTGGTTGGGAAGGAGAGAATGGATCTAATTTTCTGAGTAGCTCTTCTTGCTGTTTCTGGTCGGGAAGGAGGGAATGGGCTTAGTTTCCCAGTGAAATTTCCAGTTGCCGCTCCAGGATGAAGAAAAAGAGTCAGAGAGTTTGTTTCTTGAGCTGACTTTTCATTTGCTGCTACAGGACAAAGAGAGGAAGTCAGGGAGTCACAGGAGGATCTTTGCGTTTTTTTGCGTATTTAATTCTCTGAGCTGTCTGCCAGACCGTCTCGCAGTAAATCCCATCGATATACTCGATGTGCTGCTGCCGCCTTTGAGGTTGTTGGGATTTGCGCAACAACCTGAATTTTCCGTCGAAAGCAGAAAAATAAGCGCCCTTTTTAAGTCATTATTGTGATGACGTCAGCACATGACTCAAAAAGAGGGAAAAGAGGGGGAGTCTCTTCACAAATCCCTAATCCCCAAATATTTTTGAGCCCTGTAATTTCTTCATCTTCTTTCTCCTGCCTTTAATGTTTCCCCCCAAATTTTCCATCGAATCCACATCTCTGTTCTGAAATGGCTAGAGTTAAGAAGATGGATCAACATCGTACCAGAACTGTCATGGATTTCGATTCCATGCCGAAAATCCTCCGCAACCAGAAGGTGGATGGGTATCTGACGCGGTATGACATTTGACCACCGTCAAACGTCAAGGTGGAGTGATTATACAGAGGACCCTAAGGCTGGTGGTGTATACTTTCACCCTCAGATACTGGCCTTGGGGCTGAAGTTCCCCTTGACGGACTTTGTCTGCGATCTTCGCGCTATTACCGAATGGCCCCCTCTCAGTTGGTGGCAGGGGGCTAGGTGTCATCTTAGGCTTCTAAGCCCTCTGCAACATGTTCGTTCCTGATGCCTGCAGGGTCGAGGACTTCTCCACCCTCTATACGATAAGAACCAAAGAGGGCAGTCGCTTTTTTATCGTGCTGAGTAGTCTTGAAAAGTTGATCGTCAACTTGGCAGACAATGATCACGGGTGGCGCGATATCATCATCCAGGTCTTTAGGGCTTAGTAGACGGTTGCGCAGAAGGATCGTGGCGCCATTTCAACCGCTTGGAACAAATGGACGCTCCTGCACAGAGAAATCTCAGTGATGGCGAGGTTCAGGAGAGGGTCGGGTGCTTGCTCTAAATCGGCGTTTGACTACCGCAATTGGAATTGGTTGTTAGATCCCAACTGGCCTCTCGTTCCCCATCTGTCTCGGGGAATCGGGAAGGCGCGAGTCCTCTTCCTATGGCCAAGATAGTCATGGAGAAGGATGGTTCCGGAGCCAGTGCTGCCTTGCCCCCGAGGGCGAGATCTTCAGAGTGGGGGCTCAAACCGAGGCTTGGGGCATGTGGGAAGCTTCTGGCTCGGGCTAACCCGCCTGCGAAGTAGGTTGTGTGCGAGCCTTCCGGTCAGTCTGATGAGGAAGAGGAGGAACCTCCTACGCCAACGCTTTTGCACCGTAAGCGAAAGCTCTCCGACCATGCTGGCCCTCAGGTAGGAGTGATTCTGTTCTGGGAGTTTCTTCCTTTGTGTTAGACTTGACTTTAACTTGGGAATGTCCTATTTGCAGAAGAAGAGCCGGGTTGATTTGGCCGTGGATGACATGGAGCGGATTGTGAGTGTATGAGTGAGCTGTAATTTTCTGATTGTATTTTGTAATCATCATTAATGGATATAAAATTTTGTTGAATGTCTGAATACAATCGGAAATGCCTCATCTTTAAGGAGAATCTCCGTGTAAGCCTAGTTGTCAGGGCGAGGATCTGCTATAAGAGTCAATGGGCGAGCTTCCGTCTTTTAGGAGACTCCCCGAGAGGGGTTGCTGTCAGGGCGAGAGCCCGCTATAGGCTGTTCCTCAAGTAGCCGTCAGGGTGAGGGCCCGATATAGCTATAGGAGCCATGGAAGGACTTCTGTTTTTCAGGAGTCTTCACATAGGCTTGATCGTCAGGGTGATAATCCGCTGTAAGCCGTTGGGCGAGTCTCTGTCTTTTAGGAGACTCCCTGAGAGGGGATAACCGTCAGAGCGAGGGCCCGCTATTGACTGTTTCTCGAGTAGCGGTCAGGGCGAGGGCCTGATATAGGCTACAGGAGCTGTGGGGAGGACTTCTGTCTTTTAAGAGAGTCCATGTAGGCTTGGCCGTCATGGTGAGGACCCGGTATAGGCCATTTGATATACTCGAGATTCCGTCAGGGCGAGGGTCCAATGTAGGCTGTTCTCCGAGTAGGGATAGCCGTCAGAACGAGGGTCCGATATATGCTGTTCTCCAAGTAGCCATCAGGGTGAGGGCCCCATATGAAAAGTCACCTAGAGGGGGGGTGAATAGGTGACAATGCTAATCAAAGGGCAAATAAAAATTTAAAGCTACAACAATCACAATCAAGAATCACAAGATGAATGCAAGCAAGTAAGTATGACAATGAATATGATGAGCAAGTAATAAGTGCAAGCAAAGTAGAGTAAGGATTGCAAGAATGTAAACCAATCGCAAACACAAGGATATGTTATCGAGGTTCGAGCACCCAGCTCTACTCCCCGCCTTCCCCAGAAGGATTCCGACCACTTCCACTATCACAAAGATCTCAAATACAATGGAGTACCCAACTCCTACAATCTCAAGAACAAGTAATTTCCTTGGTAGTCAAAAGACCACAAACTCTCTCTTTCAAATATCTCTTCCCTTACAAAGGTCCTTAGAGAATATTGAGTAGGAATGAAGCTCTTGTTGTAAGTGAAGAAAGAAAATTAAATCAGAGAGTATTTGAAAACCCTTCAGAAAATCAGTGAGAAATTCAGCACAAAAACCAAGAAACAAGTCTCTTTTGAAAGCCTTAAACTTTTGAATTTTCTAGCAAATAATTGTTGTAACAAATCTCTCCCAAACACTCCTATTTATAGGAGAGGGCTAGGGTTTAGGGATAAAACATAATTACTGATGTTTAGGAGGTAATTAGATCAAAATATATCCTTAAACGAATTTTTAAACACAAAAGACAAAAATAAACAGCTCACTTAAAATCTGCCCGTTACTGTTCAACGGACACATCGGTCGACTGGGCCGGTCGACCGTAGTTCAAAAATTCGACCGTTATAGGCTAGCGGTCGACCGACCCGTCGACTGAGAAAACCTGTGAGCAAAAACAATATATCGGTCGACCGTCCCGGTCGACTGGCAGACATGCACACGGATACGTGCATCTGCCAGAACCGCGGTCGACTGGTCCGGTCGACCGGACCAGACTGACACAGACTCGGTCGACTGCCCCGGTCGACCGGATCAGGTCAAAAATCATTTTTGGAAAAGAAAATAAAGAGGATTTTGATTTTACAAAATACTTTTGAACAGAGAATAGAATTAAACATAAAGATGTATTTGTAGGCAAAAACTTGTATGCAAAATATTTTTGTATAATTTATAAGAAATTATTTTGGAATGAGCATGTGCGCAAAACGTGTGTGATAGAGCTTCAAACCTATCCACTATTCTTTAACATACTATAAACTGAAAAACAAATTACATGAAGACTTTTGAGCTATCTTCAAGTCTTTGAGCCATCCAATGCCTTGCTAGTGCCTTCTCTTCTATGATCCTTCTTTGATGTGCAATTTGCCTTCCTTGCTTTGTAGAACTTAGATTTTTTTGCAATAGCTAAGCGAATGGTCTCTAAACATGGTACAAACCTGAAACTTATCTTAACAAACTTATTAGTACCAAATAGCTCTAATTTGGTTTGTCATCATCAAAACACAAAACAATTGGAGAGTGTAACCGCTTGGGCCAACAATCTCCCCCTTTTTGATGATGACAAAACAAATAGGCTATTAACAAGAATATAGGGAGGAGAAAACTCCCCCTCAAATTATGCTATACATAAAACACAAGAATATGCTCTAGATACCAATATTGAAATGATGCACCAATTATTGAAACTAATATAAAACACAAAAATTGCTCTTGATACCAAAAATACCAAAACAACTAAAACACAAGAATTCTCAAAATACATGAATTCAAAAACTCATACATAAACATAAAACTCATAAAACAAATCTTTAAATTAAAGCATATAAATTCATATGGAACCAAGACCAAATGAACTTATTTTTGTCATGTAAACTTATTCTCCCCCTTTTTGTCATACATCAAAAAGGGTTATGAAAAACATGTCTATTCAATAATACAAACATTAAGTTCTCCACAAATAAACGAAAATCTAGCAAAATCAAGAGGTTTAGTGAAAATATCGGCTAGTTGTAAATCCGTGGAAACATAATCAATATCAATATCACCTTTCTCAAAATGATCTCTAAGAAAGTGATATCTAATCTCAATGTGCTTGGTCTTACTATGTTGATTTGCATTTTTGGTCATGTGTATAGTACTAGTATTATCACAAAATATTTTTATATGATCAAAGTGCAAATCAAAATCAAGGAGAGTATGTTTCATCCAAAGGACTTGTGCACAACAAGCCCCGCGGCAACATACTCCGCCTCGGCGGTTGAGAGAGCAACGGAATTTTGTTTCCTAGAGGACCATGAAACAAGACAATTACCAAGAAATTGACATGTTCCACTAGTACTCTTTCTATCTACTCTACAACCCGCATAGTCGGCATCCGAATAACTAGTCATTGAAAAATCTATAGTTTTCGGATACCAAAGATCCATTCCAATAGTGCCCTTAATATAACGAATAATGCGTTTTACCGCAATAAGATGAGACTCTTTAGGACACGATTGAAATCTAGCACAAAGACACACTAAACATGATATCCGGCCTACTTGCCGTCAAATATAAAAGACTTCCTATCATGCTTCTATATAATTTAATATCAACATTTTTACCTTGTTCGTCCTTATCAAGCTTGGTTGTAGTTGTCATTGGAGTGTTGCAAGCATTTGATCCTTCAAGCCCAAACTTCTTTACTAGCTCCTTTGCGTACTTGGCTTGGTTAATGAAGGTTCCGTCTTGCAATTGCTTGATTTGGAGTCCAAGGAAGAAATTTAGCTCACCCATTGAAGACATTTCAAACTCTAGTTGCATTACCTTTTCAAACTCCTTGCACAAAAGCTCATTAGTAGATCCAAAAATTATATCATCAACATAAATTTGCACAATTAAAATATCATTATCAACATGCTTAGTAAAAAGAGTTGTGTCTACTTTGCCTTTAATAAAATCATTTGAAATGAGAAAACTAGAAAGCCTTTCATACCAAGCTCTTGGAGCTTGTTTCAATCCATACAACGCTTTATCAAGTTTAAAAACAAAATCGGGATGAACATGATCAACAAAACCGGGAGGTTGAGAAACATAAACTTCTTCATTAATAAAACCATTCAAAAATGCACTTTTCACATCCGTTTGAAAAAGTTTAAAATTTTTAAAACATGCAAAAGCTAGTGTCATCCGTATGGCTTCAAGCCGTGCTACGGGTGCAAAGGTCTCCTCAAAGTCAATTCCCTCAACTTGAGTGTAACCTTGGGCCACTAACCTAGCTTTATTCCTAATGACATTTCCGGACTCATCCATCTTGTTTCTAAAGATCCACTTAGTACCAATTATTGGTCTATCGTGGGGCTTAGGAACAAGGTGCCAAACTTGGTTGCGCTCAAATTGATTGAGTTCCTCTTGCATGGCAAGCAACCAATATGGGTCCGTCTCGGCTTCGAGAATGCCTTTTGGTTCAAAATGAGAAATGAAAGCAAAGTTACCACATAGGTCATGGAGTTTGGAGCGCGTTGTGACTCCTTTAGATGCATCACCCAAGATGAGCTCCTTAGGATGATTTGTAGCGTATCTCCAAGCTTTAGGAAGCGGTTGAGTGCTTTCCTCCTTATCCTCTTGAACTTCACCAATAGGATCTAGCTTTTCTTCTTGAGCGGGTGAGTCCTTCAAGGATAGTCTCTCCATGTCTTCACCTAATGGTTCAATCTCTACAACATTCTCAACAACCACATTAGATTCTTCAAACTTAACATGCATGGATTCTTCAATGGTTTAAGAAGATCTAATGAAAACTCTATATGCCTTGCTAGTAGAGGAATATCCAACAAAGATAGCCTCATAAGCCTTAGCATCAAATTTACCCAAATTATCCTTAGTATTCAAAACAAAACACTTGCATCCAAAAACTTTAAAATATGCAACATTTGGTTTTCTAGAATGATACATTTCAAAAGAAGTTTTTGAAGAATTTTTGCATAAATAAATACGATTCGATATATAGCATGCGGTGTTTACGGCCTCGGCCCATAAATATTGAGGGAGGTCATACTCACTTATCATTGTCCTAGCCATCTCTTGAAGTGTTCTTTTTTCCTTTCTACAACTCCATTTTGTTGTGGAGTTCTAGGACAAGACATTTCATGCTTAATTTCCTTTTCATCACAATAAGTCATGAAGAGTTGGTTAATAAATTCACCACCTCTATCACTCCTTATTCTCAAAATCGGAAAACCCTTTTCTTTTTCAACTCTTTTTCGAAAAATCTTAAAATGAGAAAAAGTTTGATCTTTATTTTGCAAAAAGAAAACCCAAGTAAAACGGGAGAAATCATCAACCAAAACAAATGCAAATCTACTTCCATTTAAACTCTTAGTTTTAGTTGGTCCAAAAAGATCCATATGAATTAATTCTAAAGGCCTAGTTGACATGATATCCTTGATTGGTTTAAAGGAAGACTTGGTTTGTTTCCCAAGTTGGCACGCACCACAAATGCGGTCTTTCTCAAAATTCAAGCAAGGTATACCCTTCACCAATTCCTTTGAATTAATCCTAGAAATATGGTCAAAAGATGCATTCCTAGTCTTCTATGCCAAGAATTTTCATCAAAAGCATTCAAGCATTTAGTAGAACAATCTAAATTAAGCATGTCAATAATATAAACATTATTATCACGAAAACCGGTGAGAATACAAACATCGGATTTAACATCAAAAATCTTACAAGAAGTATCATCAAAAACAACTTTAAGTCCACGGTCACAAAGTTTACTAATGCTAAGCAAATTATGTTTCAAACCATCAACTAAAACAACATTCTCAATAATAGGAGATGCACCAATTTGAATGTTACCTATACCGATGATAGTTCCTTTGGAGTCATCCCCAAAGGTGACGGTGCCACCTTCCATGTACCTTGATAGGGTTGTGAAGTTGTTGATGTCCCATGTCATGTGTCTTGAACAACCACTATCAAGGTACCATCGCTCCCTACGTCTTGGAGCTTTGGTGTGTACCTACATCAAACAATTTAAGACTTGATTTTGGTACCCACATTTTCTTGGGTCCTCTAGGGTTAGTGTCATGAACCCAAACAAGATTATTTGTTCTATTTAGTTGATCATAGCAAAACTTAGCTAAATGTCCATTTTTACCATAATAAGTACATCTATACACTCTACCATATTTAAAAGCATAGTGAGTGTGATTTGTGAGCATGAGCATTGTGAGCATGAGCATGAGAGGTGTTATTAGTAGTGTGAGCATGGGGAGTCTTAGCATGTGAAGTGTGCTTTTTAGAAAACATGTCCTCAAGTTTCTTAGTGTTAAAAGCACAATCCTTTAAAACTTTTTCAAAATCATTTATTTTAGATTTAAAAGAAGAAATTTCTTTTATATCAATAATAGGAGATTTTGCCTTACAAGAACTCTTGTAGGCACAAAATTCTTTTTGCATGGAAATGAAATTAGAAGAAACATCATCTTTTTCTTTAGAAACAATGGCAAGTTGATTCTTAAGAAAAGCAACTTCTTTTGTAATTTTATGCATTCAAGTTTCTTGTTATCATAAGTTTCAGAAAGTTCTACAAAAGCATGCACTAGAACTTCCTTACTTACATCATCATCTTCATCATCAAGGGATTGAGGGGTTACCTTGGGTGTGTTTGCCATGAAACACATATTAGCTTGATCCACCTCCTCTTCGGACTCGCTTTCCGAATCCCACGTAGCTTTGTAAGCTTTCTTTTCCTCCGGCTTCTTTGGCTTGAAGGAGGAAGTCATCTTCTTCTTGAACTCCGGACAATCCGCCATGATATGTCCGGGTTTGCGGCAATTATAGCAAATGATCCTCCGCTCCTCTTTGCCTTCAAATTTTCTCCGGAAGTTGAGCTTGTTCTTCCGGTACATCCTCTTGACGTTGCGAACAAGTAGAGTAAGCTCCTCATCTTCTTCTTCGTCATCTTCATCGTCATCATTGGTGGATGAAGTCTTGAAGGTTATGGATTTCTTCTTTGAAGTAGTGGCCTCTTCTCTTGCCTTCTTCTCCATCTCATGGGTCTTTAGGTTCCCAATGAGACTAATGAGGTCCATCTCGTCCTTGTCGTTCAACTCCTTCAAGGTGGTGGCCTTGATCTCCCATGATGAAGGAAGAGCCCGAATTACTTTCCGCACCTTTTGATCGTTGGAGATGTCATCACCTAAGGAAGAAAGACCATTAGTGATTTTAGTAAACCTTGTAGCCATACTATCAATAGACTCATCATCAAGCATTTTAAATGACTCATATTGGGACCTCAAGAGATCTATCTTAGCTCTCTTGACTTGTGAAGTCCCCTCGTGTGTGACCAATAAGTGTTGCCAAATCTCATAGGCGGATTGGCAATGAATTACCCGTGTAAGGTCATCCTCATTCAAGGCGGTCAATAGGGAGTTTTGGGCCTTGGAGTTAGCCTCATATAATTTAAAGTCAAGGTCGGTCCAAGTGCTCTCATCACCATCGGGTGCTTCATAGGGTTTGGTCAAGGACTTGGCTACTAAGCTACCCAAAGATTGCAAAAATATAGTCATCCTAACCTTCCAAATTGGGAAATTGAGGCCATCAAATTTAGGTGGGGATTTAATGTTGTCGGCCATGTTTACTAGTGATGAATGAATGAAATGAAAATGTTGATTAGCAAGTTTTAAGGATCTCTCTATGGATGTTAAGCCAAACCTAGAGTCCAAGCTCTGATACCAATTGAAAAGTCACCTAGAGGGGGGTGAATAGGTGACAATGCTAATCAAAGGGCAAATAAAAATTTAAAGCTACAACAATCACAATCAAGAATCACAAGATGAATGCAAGCAAGTAAGTATGACAATGAATATGATGAGCAAGTAATAAGTGCAAGCAAAGTAGAGTAAGGATTGCAAGAATGTAAACCAATCGCAAACACAAGGATATGTTATCGAGGTTCGAGCACCCAGCTCTACTCCCCGCCTTCCCCAGAAGGATTCCGACCACTTCCACTATCACAAAGATCTCAAATACAATGGAGTACCCAACTCCTACAATCTCAAGAACAAGTAATTTCCTGGTAATCAAAAGGCCACAAACTCTCTCTTTCAAATATCTCTTCCCTTACAAAGGTCCTTAGAGAATATTGAGTAGGAATGAAGCTCTTGTTGTAAGTGAAGAAAGAAAATTAAATCAGAGAGTATTTGAAAACCCTTCAGAAAATC
Source organism: Agave tequilana (assembly GCA_038442645.1). Taxonomy (NCBI): domain Eukaryota; kingdom Viridiplantae; phylum Streptophyta; class Magnoliopsida; order Asparagales; family Asparagaceae; genus Agave; species Agave tequilana. The sequence continues at coordinate 26,472 of JAVJIF010010810.1, forward strand.
AGTGAGAAATTCAGCACAAAAACCAAGAAACAAGTCTCTTTTGAAAGCCTTAAACTTTTGAATTTTCTAGCAAATAATTGTTGTAACAAATCTCTCCCCAAACACTCCTATTTATAGGAGAGGGCTAGGGTTTAGGGATAAAACATAATTACTGATGTTTAGGAGGTAATTAGATCAAAATATATCCTTAAACGAATTTTTAAACACAAAAGACAAAAATAAACAGCTCACTTAAAATCTGCCCGTTACTGTTCAACGGACACATCGGTCGACTGGGCCGGTCGACCGGTAGTTCAAAAATTCGACCGTTATAGGCTAGCGGTCGACCGACCCGGTCGACTGAGAAAACCTGTGAGCAAAAACAATATATCGGTCGACCGTCCCGGTCGACTGGCAGACATGCACACGGATACGTGCATCTGCCAGAACCGCGGTCGACTGGTCCGGTCGACCGGACCAGACTGACACAGACTCGGTCGACTGCCCCGGTCGACCGGATCAGGTCAAAAATCATTTTTGGAAAAGAAAATAAAGAGGATTTTGATTTTAACAAAAATACTTTTGAACAGAGAATAGAATTAAACATAAAGATGTATTTGTAGGCAAAAACTTGTATGCAAAATATTTTTGTATAATTTATAAGAAATTATTTTGGAATGAGCATGTGCGCAAAAACGTGTGTGATAGAGCTTCAAACCTATCCACTATTCTTTAATATACTATAAACTGAAAAACAAATTACATGAAGACTTCTTGAGCTATCTTCAAGTCTTTGAGCCATCCAATGCCTTGCTAGTGCCTTCTCTTCTATGATCCTTCCTTGATGTGCAATTTGCCTTCCTTACTTTGTGGAACTTAGAAGTTCTTGCAATAGCTAAGCGAATGGTCTCTAAACATGGTACAAACCTGAAACTTATCTTAACAAACTTATTAGTACCAAATAGCTCTAATTTGGTTTGTCATCATCAAAACACAAAACAATTGGAGAGTGTAACCTCTTGGGCCAACACCATATAGGTTATAGAAGCCGTAGGGAGGACTTTCGTCTTTTAGGAGAGTCTCCGCGTAGGTTAGGTCGTTAGGGTGAGAATCTGGTATAGTTAATTTGTGATACTCGAGATGCTGTCAGGGTGAGGGCCCAATGTAGGCGGTTCTCGGAGTAGGGGTAGCTATCAGGGGGAGGGCCCGATATAGGCTTTTCTCCGAGTAGCCGTCAGGGCGAGGGCCCAATATAGGCTATAGAAGCCGTAGGGATGACTTTTGTCTTTTAGAAAAGTTTTAGTGTAGGCTTGGTCGTCAGAATGAGAACCAGGTATAGGCCATTTGAGATACTCGAGATGCTATCAGGGCGAGAGCCTAATGTAGACGGTTCTCCAAGTAGTGGTAGCCGTCAGGGCGAGGGTCCGATATAGGATGTTCTCCAAGTAGCCGTCAGGGCAAGGGTCCGATTAGGTTATTTGAGACACTTGAGATTGTTGAGAAATTGGAACACAATGCGAACTTTTTCATTGAATGTGAGTGTTATACGTAATAACACTTCAAATGAAAGGCGTTCATTGCTTCCCGAGTGTCTTCCCGTCTTGGTCAGCCAAGGTGTATGAGTCGTTGCCTCCTTTGGCCACCACAAAGTATGGCCCTCCCAGTTTGGCCCGAGCTTCCCAGCCTTTTTCTTCTTGGTGCTTTGGATGACTCACTTTAGATTTAGGTCACCAACTCAAAATTCGTGGGGCTTCACTTTCTTGTGGTGGGCGACTTGATCTCTTGTTTGTAAGCGGTAATGCGTATCTGAGCCTGCCTCATCTCTCCTCTGATTGATCTTGGGCAAGGCTGAGTTGGATGGTGTTCTGGTTCCGATTGATTTTCCTTGTGCAGAGTGTGGGCATGCAGATGTTGACAGGGACAATAGCTTCCGTCGCATAAGCCAATGAGAATGAAGTTTCGCCTATTGGGGTGCACTTGGTAGTCCTGCATGTCCATAGCACCCCGAGGAGTTACTTCACCCACTTGCCTTTCACTTTATCAAGATTCTTGCACAAGCTATCGAGGATAGTGCGGTTACTGATCTCAGCCTGGTCATTGTCTTATGGATAGTTAGGGGTGAAGAATCGGTGGGTGATCTTGTACTTGAAACAAAAGCTCACCACTTGCCTTCTCGTGAAGTTGCTCCCGTTGTTGGAGATGATGGTACGAGGAAGCCCGAAGCGGCATGATGTTTTGCCATTGGAATTTGATAATTTCTTGCCCTGTGACGTTGGATATAGTCACTGCTTCCACCCGCCCAGTGAAGTAGTTTGTGGTGACCAGCTGGAATCTGAACTGAGGCTGCGCACAGGAAAGAGGACCTACTACGTCAAGCCCCCACTACATGAAAGGCCAGGGACTCCACAGAGTGTGGAGGTCCATGCTGGGTTTATTTGAAGATGGGGCGAACCTCTGACATTGCGGGCATTTCTTCACGTATTCCTTGGCGTCATCGAACATCTTGGGCAGTAGTATCTTTGGTTGATGGCTTTGTGAGCGAAAGATCAACCTCCCACGTGGTTCCTACGGTCACCATCATGGATCTCATGCATCACGCTCTTGGCTTCCTCTGGCCCTAGGTATCTAAGTATGAGCGTAGTGCAGCCTGGAGTATGACTTCTTGTATAGGAGTCCCCGAAGAGTATATATCTGGTGGCAAGGTGTTGCAGCTTCTGAGCTTCGGTCTTGTCCTGGGGAAGCGTCCCATCTTTGAGAAAAAATATGATGGGGTCCCTCTACCCGGAGAAGAATCCATACACATTCTTGTGAATGCTTGGTTTTGGGATATGTTCGACAGGAATCTCGCGTTTAAATTAGAAGTCGACGGCCGAGGCCAGTGTGGCCAGGGAGTCTGCGTGGTTATTCTCGAATCTCAGGATCTGTTTGAAGTCGCAATGGGAGAATTTAGCTTTCCAAGTCATGATAATCTTTAAGTACGCGACCATTTGATCGTCTTTGACGTGTATTCTCTGTTGATTTGACTCACCGTGAGTAGCTCTGTGACTCCGAGGGTAGTCGCCATCTTAAGGCCTGCAATAATTGCTTTATGTTCAGCCTCATTGTTGGTGGCTCGAAAGTCAAGAGTGTAAGATTGCTCGATGATGAATCCATCTGGGTAGTGAGGACTACCCCGACTTTGGCTCTCTTGCCATTTGATGCTCCGTTCACGTTTAGGATCCACCCTTTCAAGGAGTTGTGCTGTGGAGGGGTCTTGGAGTGAACTCGGCAATGAAGTCTGCCAGGATCTGCCCTTTGATCGATGTTCTCTGCTTGAAGGTGACTTTTAGTGGTCTGATCTCCGTGACCCACTTCGTAATTCTGCCGTTGGCCTCGGAGTTCTCCACAATAGTTCTCAGTGCCAACACGACAATGGGGGAGGTTTGAAAGTAGTGCTTTAACTTCCTCGTGGTGACGAAGAGAGCGAACACTACCTTTTCAATCCTCGTGTATCTTGTTTGAGTGTCGATCAGAGCCTTGCTAGCATAATAGACCGACTTTTGGATGCCCCCGTTTTCCTGAACCAAAGTTGCGCTCACTGCAGTGTCGGAGATTACTAGGTAAAGGAACAATGTTTCGTCGGGAAGTGGCTTGGAGAGAAGTGGAGGAGATGCCAGATAAGCCTTCAGACTTTGGAATGCTGTCTCACACTGATCATTAAAAAAGAAGTCAGCTCTGTTCTTCTTGATGGCGAGGAAGAAGGGCTTGCACTTATCAGTTGATCTGCTGAGGAAGCGGCTGAATGTGACAAGGTTATCATTGAGGATCTGGACTTTCTTGATAGTGGTCGGGGATTTCATCTCTAGTATGGAGGATATCTGATCAGGGTTAGCCTCGATTCCCCGTTGAGTGGCCAGATACCCTAGGAATTTGCCGGAAGCTACTCCTAAGGTGTACTTCTCGGGGTTGAGCTTCACATTGAACTTTCAGGGGAGAGTGAATGCTTTACCGAAGTGCTTCACGTGGTCAGAGCAATCGAGGCTCTTCATGAGCACGTCAACAATATACACTTCCATCATATTCCCGACTAGCTCCTTGAAGACTTCGTTGACCATCCGCTGAAAAGTGGCTCTGGTATTCTTCAAACCAAAGGGCATGACTTTGTAGGAGTAGATGGAACGGTCAGTTGTGAAAAACTGTCTTGTCCTCATCTGTTGGATACATCTTGATCTGGTTGTATCCCGAGTAGGCATCTATGAAGCTGAGGAGTTCGTGGCCCGGTGTCACGTCAACCATTTGATCTATGCTGGGCAGCAGGATGTTGTCTTTGGGGCATGCCCTGTTTAAGCCGGTGAAGTCGATACAAACTCTCCACCTCCCATTCTTCTTCACCACAGCTGGATTGGCAAGCCAGTCTGGGTAAAATCTCTCTCGGATGAAGTTGGCATTGAGGAGCCAGTCAACTTCATCGTTCAGGGCTCGGAGATGTTCTGCATTTATCTTTCGCGGTTTCTTCATTGTTTGGCTTCAGGGAGGATGGACAGCTTGTCGGAGATGACAGAGGGATCCACCCCGGGCATATCTTTCGTGGACCATGCGAGCATGTCAAGGTTTCCGGACAGGAACTTCTTGAGTTGGCTCTTCTCTCGGGCAGAAAGCTTCATGTCGATCCAAAGAACTCGCTCTGAGTGATTGGGGTCCGCAAGGAACATCTCGACCTCCTCTGATTAGTGGTCGAGATCATCTGATTTAAAGGAAGAGTCAGAGTCTGGGTTTTCGCAGTACTGTGATTGTTATTCAGTAGCAATCAACTTCAGCTTATTTATCTCGAAGAGGCTCTCCTCAAGGACTGCTTCACGGTCTTTGTTTTTCAGTCTGATTTCTTCTGGGTGACAGCGGAGATAGTCTTGGCTGCGACCTGATCTTCTCTGATGTCGGCCATCCCAATCAGAGTGGGGTACCACACCAATTGGTGATAGGTGAACGATATGACCATCATGTGGAGCCGGGGTCTCCCAAGTATCACATTATGGGGGGACTCCACGTCCATCACGTAGAACTTCGTGATGACGTTGTAGGGGTTCGCACTAACTGGAGCGAAATTGTGCCTGGAGAGCATCTCGTTCCCTTCAAATCCATACAAATGAGATTGGGTTTGATGACTGATCATCGCTTGGGCAGTTTCTGGAGTGTCCTCCATCTTTTCTAGGGTGCCTCCATATAGGATGTTGATGGAGCTTCCCCCATCGACTAGGATTTTAGACACTCAGCAATTGTCGATGAGCATAGTGATGATCAGAGCATGGTTGTATGGAAAGTGCACAGCCGATGCGTCAGAGTCCGAGAACGATATTGGCTTACTCGGATCCAATGGTGTGCTAGTTAACACCGAGAGGGACTTGCTCTTGAAGGCCTTATTGATGTAGATGGCCCTTTCCTAGGAGGTGGCGCCTTCGATCTGGGAGGCGTCGAAGATGGCGTTAATTTCCTGATACTGGATGGCCTGGTCTCTGGCTGCGAGGAGTCCCTTCACCTTGGTCTCTAAGGGTTGCCCGAGGTTGAGGACAAAGTTTTAGAGTGAGCCCCGATTTACCAGTTCCTGAAGTTGTCTCTAGAGAGAACGACAGTCCACGACATGATGACCTATACCATCATGGAAAGCACAATACTCCCCGGCTCCTAGTCCCTTCGGGTTGGACGGGAGTAACCTCGAGTGCCTGATGCTCTCGTGGCCCTTGATGGCATTGTACTCCTAGTCCATAGGGATTTTGAACAGAGTGAGGTCGACTTCATCCCTGTGGACCTTGGCGAGGTTTCGAGCAGGCTTGTTGACAGTTTTGACTGCGTGACTCGGAGTCTCCTTCGAAGGACCAGGCTGCGCCTTATGTTTCTCCACTTCACCCCTTCGCTTGGGGAGCGGTTGGCAAAACTCCGAGTAGCATTCTCAATTTAGATATACTTCTGAGCGAGGGTGAGGATGTCCCTCATCTTGGTGACATCATATTTCATCAGATGTTTGCAGAAAGAGTGGGTGACTTGCATCCTACTGATGAACGCGACGACAATCACATCATCATTGTAGTTATACATCAGAGCCATTTGGCTCTGGAAATAACCGATATATTGTTTGAGGCTCTCTCGAGGCTTCATCTTGATGGTGAGGAGGTGATTGCTGTTCTTTTTTAGCTTATGTCGGGAAGCATACTGGTGGTAAAAAGTGTACTTCACCTCCTCGAAGCTCCGAAGAGATTGTCTCGGGAGCGAATAGAATCAGTCGTAGGCAGTGGCGTCCTTAAGATCGGACGGGAACACACGACTCAGGAGCAGGTCATCGTGAGAGTGAACCACCATCTTGTCCTGGTATTGATGGAGGTGTTGGATGGGGTCGGTTGCTTCCGAGTAGCATTTAAAGCTCGACATCACGAACTTCTTTGGGAAGCGATGATAATTGATCTCCTCGGAGAGCGGAGGGATGAGAATGCTCAACCCATAAGGCTTCATCTCCTTTTGGAGAAGTTGACTATTGGCTTAGAGGTTTTTCATTTTAGTTTTTGAAATCACCTAGGGGTGAATAGGTGACTAGCTAATCTAATGATGAATTAATGCGGAATTAAAAACTATTTAATGCAAATAAAAACTATTAAGCTAAACACACCAAGTATAGCACAGGAGTGTAGCCGAATTCTCGGTGAAGGGCTCTGGACTATCTCCTCAAGATTCCTCTAGATAAGAGTTGAGGTGCCTCTATGGCTCTCTTGGTTGAATACAAGTGTGAGCAAACAAACCCCAAACATATATCAATTAAGCACAAGTATATCAAACAAGTAATGAATATGAACAATATGAGCATGCAAGATATAAACACAAGTGAGAGATAGAGAGAGCAATTGCAAACATGGGAGATTTGTTTCGAGGTTCGAGCACCCTTACTCTACGTTCCCGCCTTCAACACTATGAAGGATTTTCACTAAAAACGATCCCACCGGATCACTCGGTGCCGCAACACCTACAAGGAGTTCACTCTAGAACTCTTGAACTCACTAGTCTCCTCACTTTTTCCCGCAAGAACGAACACACGCAAGCACACTAGCTTGCCGAGGCTGCACCTCTACACCGAGCTCCCACAAGAACTCGAAACACGAACCCGCAAGTTTGCCTCCTCAAATATAAGATGAACACTTTGGTGATCTCAACACCTTGATCACCTAAAAACACTCTCACAATAACTCTCCTATGGGATTAATATAGCAATGAAAAGCTCAAGTATGTGTGAGAAAATTAGGAAGGATTTTGTGGTGAAAAACTTAAGAAGTCACTTTTGAAAACACTCTTGATAAACTCTCCTTTTGATATGGAAGAATTAGCTCTTAAACAAGTGGAGAAAACCTCTTAGAGTGAGAGAGAAAAAAATTAGCTTGAAAACTCTCCAAAATCTTATTTAAAACAGTCCAAGGGAACCCTAATTTATAGCTCCCAAAATATGGCCGTTGGAGGCCAAATCAGCAGCTGACGCTGCTGTCTGTCGATCGCCCGGTCGACCGGCCCACCAGCCAAGTAGTTGTGCACGTTTGTGCACATCGGTCGACCGGACCGGTCGACCGACTTCTGTATCAGTCGACCGTCCGATCGACCGACAGAAGACCAGGTCAAACATTTTGGGAATTAAAAACTTGGTCTTTTTAACTTTAATAAAATCTCAAAAATTCTCATAAATTTTACAAAAATAAGTTCATTAACATACTTTAATATACAAACATGTTTGATTAAAAATCAAAACATATTACAAATAATTTGAACCATTTTTGTGATATAGAAATTTTGGCTTTAAACAAAAATCGTATTTTTCAAAAGCAATCTCCAAATTGAAAAATGATTTTTTTCAAAACTTCTCCAAATGCAAAAACAAAATATCTTCAACACTTTTGAAGCTTAGCGTGTATGAATATGATCTACTACACATATGAGATGAAATATCTATATTTTTGACAATAAGCTCTAAAGTAAGTTTTGATAACTCCAAAACGATATTTTTCTAAACTTAAAACTATCATATGAAAACATATAAATTTTGTGTTTGTATAGAACTTGAGCAATCCACCAACTAATTTATCCTTTATATTTTATCTAAAACAAAATCTTAACACTTACAAATATGACACAAGTCTTCTTGAAAATCTTCTCTTGAAAATCTTTTTCTCCTTCTTGACTTGGTCCAAACCTTGATCCAATGAGTTAGACTCCTCTTGAGTACTTGATGCAATCTTGATGCGCGAGCTCTTGAATCAACACGTGCTAGCTCCAAAACTTGACTTCGAATCTTTTATTGAAACTAAACACCTACTAAGATCTTGATTAAATATCTGAGATTAAATAAATACAAGATCATTAGTTATATAACTATATGAGTTAATCATCATTAAAACTAGAGCGATGGGTCTTTGGGCCAATAGTTTTGATGATGACTAACTTATGAAGGTTTACTAATGATTTTGTGTTTAATAAGTTTCAGATATGTAAATCACCTAGAGGGGGGTGAATAGATGATAATGCTAATCTAGAAACTAAATGCGCTAAACGCGAAAGCTTAAAACAAATTTGCAAACACACTTAGTACAACACACAAGTGTAGCCGAATTCCCCGTGAAGGGCTCTGGACTAACTCCTCTTGATTCCCCTAGATATGGGTTGAGGTGCTATATGAAGCTCTTGTGGTTAAGTATAAGTGAGGCACACACAAACAACCAAGCATATAAGATGAATAGGCAATATGAATATATGCAAGGCACAACACAAGCAAATAGATATGAATGATATGAATGATGTGAATGATGCTTAGCACAAAATAGAGAGAGAGTTGGGAGACAATGGATCAAACGCTAACAACAAGATATGTTTCGAGATTCGAGCCCCTAGCTCTACATCCCCGCCTTCACCACCGTGAAGGATTTCCAATCCACTATCTCCCACCGAGGGAACCTCCACCGAGGAGGATTTGTTACAACACAAGGAGTACCAAACTCCTCTCTCAAACACCGCCTCACAACCGAGGGTAGGCCCGTAGCCAAACAATAACCAACAAACACCTCTACCGAAGAGGGTTACAACCAATCTCCACCTCTCACTAGAGGGAGTAAACCACAAGCCTCAACCTCTACCAAAGAGGGGGTAAACCTATCACCCGATCAACCTCTACCAAAGAGGGATACAACAAAAGTAAGGGTGTTTACAACAAGTGGTTCCAAAGACCACAAACTATCTCTTTTCCACAAAACAAAGATCCTATAGAATAGGATAGAAGATATAGCTCAAGTGTGGAAAACTAGGTGTTTGGAAAACAAAAACTCAAAGAAAAATACTTGGGAAAACTCTTGTAAAAGATAGAAAATGAAAACCAAGACAAATCTCTCAAAATACTCTTTTCTTTGATTTTTCCAAAAACCTAAAACAAAATAAAGATAGATCTTTTTGGCACTAAAACTCTTTTGAAAACTTGTTTAAAACACTTGAATATCAGAGAAATTTTGGCTCTTGAAATCTCTACTAAAAACACCAAGCAATGGGGTATTTATAACCCCAAAACAAAACTAGCCGTTAGGCTGATCTGTCAGCCTGACAGACCTAGCGGTCGGCTGGCCGGCCGACCGCCAACGGTCAGAAATGTGACCGTTGAGGTAACCCGGTCGACCGCACGGCCGACCGCCCAGATACAGAGAGCAGACTCTCTGAACCGGTCGGCCGCCCGGCCGACCGTCCCTGTGACTGCCAAACGTGCACAAGCCTGTGCACGTCGGTCGACCGCAAGGGTCGACCGGCCTTTGGTGCGGTCGACCCGTGCGGTCGGCCGACCAGGCCTGTCAGCCACAAATCTGGGACAGAAACACATGTTAAAAATTTTCTAAAAATTCTTTTATCTCTTGTAAAAATACCCAAAAATAGTTTTATCTTTTTGCATTGATATGTAAACATGTGATAAATATTTTAGCTCAAATATCAAGCATATGAAACTATTTTTGTGTTTAAACATTTTTACCAAAAACCAAAACTTGTATTTTTATCAAACTTTGATTTTTCACTACATGAATAGGATAGTCAAAATAAGTTTGTTTAAAAGTTAAGCATGCATGTATAGAAAGAATACATCTGCTATACATAAACCAGTTAAACTTGTTTTGATCAATCTATTCATGAAAACTAATATCGGTTAAACTAAAAACCGAAAGACCATAAAACGTGTGTGTTGTGCACTTGAGCATATCAATTATACTTATCTTTACAAATGGATCTAAACACACTAAACTAAAACTAGGATACCTAAGTCTTCTTGATGATATTCAATCTTCAAGTCGGTTTGGTCCCAAAACTTGATCCACCGAGTGCAAAGGTATGATCTTGATGCTCGGGCACGGGAATCACCAAGTGAAGGTTTCCAAACTCCTCTTTTTGAAGCAATCACCAACTGATATCTTGATTAATGATCTGAGACTAAAATCACAAGATTATTAGTAAACATAACTACATGAGTTAATCATCATCAAAACTAGAGAGGAAGGCCTCCGGGCCAACAATCTCCCCCTTTTTGATGATGACAAAACTCATGGAGTTATATATGCATGGATTAAAGTTAAGCTTCAAAGAAGCTCCCCCTTAACTCATGCATAAACAAATAAACATAATGAATATGCAATGAAAGCTCTTAAAACATAAATGCATGTATATGCATAAATAATAAAAGGCTCTAGATACCAATGAAATGTTCAAAAACAAAACATGCTCTAGATACCAATTAAAATTAAAATAAATTAAACTAAATTAAATTTAATATATGCAAAACATAAACATGCATATATAAAACTCAATCAAACTCAAAATCTTTCCCCCCTTTTTGTCAATCATCAACAAAGGGGTAAAAACCAAAACAAAATAAAATCTTCTCACCCTTTTTAATACAAAGAATCAATATCAATTAGGGGTAAATAAGGACAATGTTCTCCCCCTTTTTGTCTAAAACAAAAACAAAACCAAATAGGGGTGACAATTAATTAAGGTATGAATTGAAAATATGTCAAAGTAGCATCATACTAATTGAAAGTAAACATAGGTTAATCAACAAATGGTATATGCGATATACATTCATGAAGAGGAAGATGTGAAGCTTCCCTACATAGGTACATTACATGAAGGAGGGATGACAAGCCCTAATTCACATAACGTAAAATATGTAATGCATAAGAGAAGATGTGAAGCTCCCCCTACACACGTGTATCACATAAAGAAGAGATGTCAAGCTCTTCAATACAAGATACACTCAACATGAATCTATATGTAGAAGAGATGTTAAGCTCTCCTTGCATATAGGCAATACAAATCAAAACTTTTGTATTTATTTTCTAAAACAAAATTTTGAGATACCAATTTTTAAAACATTCAAATAAACATCTTGATATCAAAAGAGAGTATTTTTTTTTAGTATATGATATCAATTTAAAATTTTTATTTTCTATCATAAAGTAAGGGAGTGGAAATACAAATACCAATTGTAAACATGAAAATCAAATTTTCTCCCCCTTTATGAAATACCAACAAAAACAATGCGTAGGCTTGAAATAAGATACTAATTGAAAAGCAATTGAAAACTAATCAATTGAAACAGAATTGAAGCTCAAGCTTAGCATAAACACAAACATATATATATGTATGAAAAATAGATACCAATTGAAATTGATATTCTTTAAAATGAAAGCATACATACATACAAACATATATGAGTATACAAGAAAGGTCAAAATTGATACCAATTGAAAGAATTTCAATGATACCAATTGAAATAACAATAAGATCAAGTGTATATATCATATAATTATCACCCAATCATGTTCAATTTTAAAATGATTTTCAATATAAAGCATACATGAGGCATGGTCTCCCAACCAACCGCCCATAGATGGTAGGGGTTTTCAAAAAGATAGATTTGAAAAATAAAGTGTGTTTGAAAATCTCTACCATAACGAAGAATACGAACTAGTTAAATGGAAAAACTTGTTAACTAGTACGAAATCCTGCAAGTAAGGAATAAAACAAAATTATTTTTCATGAAAACATGAAATTCACAAAATAGTCAACACTCATAATCAATTAGGCATAAATATGACTCATGAAAACAAACACATGAGTAAACAATAAATGTGAGTGTATAAATAAGATGTGAAGATCATAATCATGAAAGATGGACAATAAGCTCAATATCCTTGAAACATGAAAACATGAAAATTATCAAAACTTATTTAATCTTCAAGGTATATGTATGTCCTATACAAACTAAAGTATACATACATATCCAAACACAACGAGTCCACAAGGATATATGCATGAAGGCACGTGGCTCAAAAGGATGTATATGTATAAACAATAATTTAGATAAAATGGACATATACATGAAGTTAAACATAAACACATAGAAACATGAAAATTTAAATTTCCATTAAAACAAATTTCATTTTAAGGTATATGTATGATTTGTCAACACAAGAAGTATACATACATATCCCTAAACACAATTGAGTCCATATGTATAGATTTGCATGAAAAGCAAATGACTCAAGGGGTATACATGTATATCTTAAAGTTTGGCAAAATAGACATATACATGAAATGAAAACACATGATCATAAAACAAATCCAAAAATGGGAATACAAGTTTAAAATGCATGGATCATCAAAACTAGACTATACTAGCACATCTAATGGGTTCAAATAAGCATTCAAGCTCAAACATATATAGATTTATTTGTGGCCCACTATATGTACAAATATATATCTAGTCTTAATGAAAACTAACATTTAAACATATATTCAAATCATGAAGCCTCAAAAACAAGATAAAATCATCATGATAAACATAAACATGATTATTATGTAAATTCACATGTTATTAAACCTATGATAAACATGATAGCTAAACAAAGGTGAGAACACTAAAATAATGGTCCATATTAAACATGGGTGTCTCAAAATGCTATACATGCATGTCAAGAGTCTAATAATCATGGCATTTACATATTAATTAAAACAATGAAACATGCTATAATGAATAGAATGGAAGGCATGTAAACAATAATAAGGAGTAAGAGATCGTTACCAAAACCTATGAGGCAACTTTCCATATCTCCAAAACATGGTGGTTCTCTCCACCAAACATCCCTTGAAAGTGATGCATCCAAATAGTAATCTTTAGGCTTGGAACGCATTCACTCTAAGGTGCCGCTACTCTCACGTCATGCGAGAGCCCACTCCTACATCAAATACAAGAGGGGTGGTCTTTGGTACCCATATCTTATTGGGTCCATGGGGGTTAGTCCCTTCTCTAACCCAAACAAACTTATTTGCTAAATTTGAAACATGTATTCTATCATAGCAAAATTTAGCAAGGTGACCCTTACGTTCACAATGTGTACAAGTGTACACATGAGCATACATGTGATGGGTGTGTCCGTGTGGAGCATGTGTATGCCGTGGAGGGTGTGCAAGCATCGATGGAACTTGTTTCTTTCGAACCAAGGTTTCCAAGCGTGTATGATTCATGGCACATTGGCTCATAGTGGAGCCCAAACAATCCATTTTCTTCTTAATTAAATTTATATCATTTTCAATCAAAGAAGAAGTGGCACATGCAATAGGTGAAGTGTGTGATACTACCCTAGCATGGCAAACATGTGCATCAATCTTATTTTGTAAAACAATATTTTTCTCTAAACAAACATTTAAATCATTAGAAATAGAAATTATTTTGTTTTTCAAAGCAACATTCTCTTTTAAAACAAAATCAACTCTTGAAGACAATTTTTCATTTTTCTTCAAAAGTGTTTCACAATCATTTTTAGATTTTAAAAATTTATTTTCTTTTAATGCAAGTTCAAGTTGAGATCTCAATGAATCCTTTTCATTATAGACCTCAACCTTTTCTTGCAAAACTTTGTCAAGTTTAGAAGACAATTTTTCATTTTCTTTATTTAAAGCAAATGTCTTCTTTTTCAAATGTTATATTTTTCTATTAATTTTTCATAAACAATAGATAGTTCTTCATTTAAAGTGTTGGGGTCAACATGCTCATCACAAGAAGAACTAGAATCAAAACTATCTAGTTGAGTTTCCGATGGTACCTCAAGGGAGTCATTCCGTTGGACCATGAAGCATTGAGATTCGGATTCTCCACTAGATTCCTCCGGTTGGATTTGTACTTGAAGCTCGGAGGTGGTTGTTGTGGCTGTCAACATATTCCACACTATAAATGCGGAATCAAAGTTAGAAGTAAGCATAAGATATTGTTTATTTAATGTGCTTCTAATGGCCTCAAGGGCTTGTGCATTGGCCCTATATGCTTGCGGTCACCAAGATAACATCTCTTAGTAGCGGCAAGGAAAACATGCAATCCTAGGGTTTTTAGGTACATGGACATCCTATACTTCCAAACAACAATGTTGGAAGGGTCAAAACTAGGTGGGGTCATGAAGTCCATGGTGAACTATATGAGTGTGCAAACAAGCAAATGCAAACAATAGATTAGCAAACAAATGGATCTCACTCTTAGGATGTTAAGCCTAATATCAGGAGCGTGGCTCTGATACCAATTGTAAATCACCTAGAGGGGGGTGAATAGGTGATAATGCTAATCTAGAAACTAAATGCGCTAAATGCGGAAGCTTAAAACAAATTTGCAAACACACTTAGTACAACACACAAGTGTAGCCGAATTCCCCGTGAAGGGCTCTGGACTAACTCCTCTTGATTCCCCTAGATATGGGTTGAGGTGCTATATGAAGCTCTTGTGGTTAAGTATAAGTGAGGCACACACAAACAACCAAGCATATAAGATGAATAGGCAATATGAATATATGCAAGGCACAACACAAGCAAATAGATATGAATGATATGAATGATGTGAATGATGCTTTGCACAAAATAAAGAGAGAGAGTTGGGAGACAATGGATCAAACGCTAACAACAAGATATGTTTTGAGGTTCGAGCCCCTAGCTCTACATCCCCGCCTTCACAATCGTGAAGGATTTCCAATCCACTATCTCCCACCGAGGGAACCTCCACCGAGGAGGATTTGTTACAACACAAGGAGTACCAAACTCCTCTCTCAAACACCGCCTCACAACCGAGTAGTAGGCCCGTAGCCAAACAACAACCAACAAACACCTCTACCGAAGAGGGTTACAACCAATCTCCACCTCTCACTAGAGGGAGTAAACCACAAGCCTCAACCTCTACCAAAGAGGGAGTAAACCTATCACCCGATCAACCTCTATCAAAGAGGGATACAACAAAAGTAAGGGTGTTTACAACAAGTGGTTCCAAAGACCACAAACTATCTCTTTTCCACAAAACAAAGATCCTATAGAATAGGATAGAAGATATAGCTCAAGTGTGGAAAACTAGGTGTTTGGAAAACAAAAACTCAAAGAAAAATACTTGGGAAAACTCTTGTAAAAGATAGAAAATGAAAACCAAGACAAATCTCCCAAAATACTCTTTTCTTTGATTTTTCCAAAAACCTAAAACAAAATAAAGATAGATCTTTTTGGCACTAAAACTCTTTTGAAAACTTGTTTAAAACACTTGAATATCAGAGAAATTTTGGCTCTTGAAATCTCTACTAAAAACACCAAGCAATTGGGGTATTTATAGCCCCAAAACAAAACTAGCCGTTAGGCTGATCTGTCAGCTTGACAGGCCTAGCGGTCGGCCGGCCGGCGGCCGACCGCCAACGGTCAGAAATGTGACCGTTGAGGCAACCCAGTCGACCGCACGGCTGACCGCCCAGATACAGAGAGCAGACTCTCTGAACCGGTCGGCCGCCCGGCCGCCCGTCCCTGTGACTGCCAAACGTGCACAAGCCTGTGCACGTCGGTCGACCGCAAGGATCGACCGGCCTTTGGTGCGGTCGACCCGTGCGGTCGGTCGACCAGGCCTGTCAGCCACAAATCTGGGACAGAAACACATGTTAAAATATTTCTAAAAATTCTTTTATTTCTTGTAAAAATACCCAAAATAGTTTTATCTTTTTGCATTGATATGTAAACATGCGATAAATATTTTAGCTCAAATATCAAGCATATGAAACTATTTTTGTGTTTAAACATTTTTACCAAAAGCCAAAACTTGTATTTTTATCAAACTTTGATTTTTTCACTACATGAATAGGATAGTCAAAATAAGTTTGTTTAAAAGTTAAGCATGCATGTATAGAAAGAATACATCTGCTATACATAAACCAATTAAACTTGTTTGATCAATCTATTCATGAAAACAAATATCGGTTAAAAAAAAACCGAAAGACCATAAAACGTGTGTGTTGTGCACTTGAGCATATCAACTATACTTATCTTTACAAATGGATCTAAACACACTAAACTAAAACTAGGATACCTAAGTCTTCTTGATGATCTTCAATCTTCAAGTCGGCTTGGTCCCAAAACTTGATCCACCGAGTGCAAAGGTATGATCTTGATGCTCGGGCACGGGAATCACCAAGTGAAGGCTTCCAAACTCCTCTTTTTGAAGCAATCACCAACTAATATCTTGATTAATGATCTGAGACTAAAATCACAAGATTATTAGTAAACATAACTACATGAGTTAATCATCATTAAAACTAGAGAGGAAGGCTTCCGGGCCAACAAGATATTGATCAAGATCTTAGTAGGTGATTAGCTTCAACAAAGGATTTAAATTCAAGTTTTGGAGCTAACACATGATGATTCAAGAGTTCGCGCCTCAAGATCGCATCTAGCACTCGGTTGGAGTCAAGCTCATGGATCGAGTCGTCTTGGAGATGAAGATCAATAAGAAGACCTCGGTTTGTTTTGTTTTGTTTTAGTTTATAGTTTAGATCTTGTGTAAAGATAGACTAGTGTTGATATGCTCAAGTTCACACACACACAAGTTAAAATAGTTTTTGGTTTCGGTTTAACCGTTTTGGAATTTCAAGAACATATCTTTTTTTTCATGAATAGATTTCATCTAAAGTAGTTTACATGGTTTATATGTATAATGGATTCATACATATACATTGTTTAGTTCATGATATTTAGAAACTTACTTTGATGTATATCTAGTTCATACTTTCACGTTTTATTTTTAACAAAACTTAGTTTTGAGATTTTATGTCAAAAACATAGATATATCTTTTATATCTGTATTGGATTCTATCCATACACAATATGCTTCAAAAGCATTTCTATATCATGTTTTTCTATTTATACAAGTTTTGGAGAAGAAAGATTTTCATTTCAAAATTTAAGTTTTGGAAAATACTAATTTTGTTTTAAAGCTTAATTTTTATATCATAAAAATAGTTCAAATTGTTTGATATATGTGTTGAATTTTAGTCAAACATATTTGTTCTTCAAATATTTATAAGAACTTATTTTTGTGGATTTTATGGGTATTTAAAAGACTATATTTTTCACCCTAAAATCCTAACCTGAGCCTTCTGGCGGTCGACCGACCGGTCGACCGGAGCAGAGCTCGGTCGACCGGTGTGCACAAACATGCACAAGGCTTTGGCCTTTGTGGCTGGTCAATCGTGCGGTTGGCTGACTGGCACTACCCAACTCTCGGGTAGAGTTCGGTCGAGCGGGCGGTCGACCGACAGGCTATTATACCTTGGGGCCGGTCGACCGACAGTGCTTAACGGTCAAAAATTTCACTATTGGCCAGTCGACTGGGCTGTCGACCGACAGGCCAATCTGGCCTGGTTCTGGACCCCAACAATTAGTTTTTCAAGGCCCTATAAATATGAGTCCTTGAGGGTTGTTTTCACCAAGATTTTTTAGAGCAAATTTTCCCAACTTCTCAAGTGTTTTAAAAAAAGTTTTCAAAAGAGTTTTTGTGCCAAAATTCCCTATCTTTTTTTATTTTCAAAGTTTTTGAAAAATCAAAGAAAAGCTAGATTGAGAATTTTGTTTTGTTTTTCATTTTACATATCTATCAAGAAGTTTTTCCCAAGTGTTTTCTTTGTTGTTTCTTTTTCAAAATACTTTGTTTTCTCACATACTTGAGCTATCATCTCAAATCTATTTTTAGGATCTTTTGTATTATGAGAAAATTGTTTGTGATCTTTTGAGATCACCAAGAGAGAGTTTGTGATCATTGGATCACTAAGTGTATTTTCTTTTGCTTTGTGCTTGGCTTAGTGCTCACCTCTTGTGTGGGGGTTGTGTTTGAGAGAGGAGTTGTATACTCCCGATGTTGAGTTGTAACTCCTCAGTGGAGGTCCCTTTGTGGAAGATCCTATATTGACGTAGTGGAAATCTTTCTATGTGAAGGCGGGGATGTAGAGCAGTGGCTCGAACCTCGAAACATATCTTTGTGTTTGCGTTTGGTCTACATCTCTCAACTCTATCTTTCTTATATCTTGTATTGCTTTACATTGGTCATATTCATATGCTAGATATAATTTACGTGTGCTCACACTTGTGTTGAACCAAGAGAGCTTTTAAAGCACCTCAACTCTTAGTCTAGAGAAATCTAGAGGAGTAGTTCCAGAGCCCTTCATGGGGATTTCGAGCTCACTCTTGGTTACACATAGTGTGTTTACAATTAACTTTTTAATTTCGCATCATTTGTCCTATATTAGCTAGTACACCTATTCACCCCCCTCTAGGTGTATTTCATCTTCTCGACCTGCTTCGAACGATCTCCTCTATGTCCTCCACTCGGAAAGTCTTCAGGACTTTGCGCGACCCAGAGTTCTCATTCTGCTGACTGCCACTCGGAGAGAATAACCTGTCGCGCTTTCATTTACTCTTGGTGCGAGCAGTCTTTGTTGACAGAGGTGGTGGCAGGGGGGCCCGGGAACCCTCACCCCAGGGTTTTCGGAGGACTGCGATCTCTGGAGGATCTCAATCTGGGTGAAAAGCTGATTCTAGATGCGGGGGGTTGCGTCTCTTTCCAGGCAGCCTTCTCACGTTCACAGATCGCCTCCGCCCACTGCTTGTCCAATTTTTTCTGGAGGCTGACGAACATCTGGAGAAGTTGACCTTCAGCGGGGAGTTGCGTCTCAGGCTGGTTGGTCCCACCTCTAGCGTGGTAGCTGGGGAAGAGTGTTCTTCGCCAGCGTTTTTGATGTGAACGTCCGGGGGGGGGGGGGAGGGTAGACAGTTCGCGTGCCCCCGGCGGTCACCGACTTGCCTTTAGCGGTAAGCGACGATAGCAGTTTGGGAGGCGTTCTTCTTGGGAGGAGCCATTTCTGATGTTGATCTTTTTTTGGGAGAGGTTGAGTAGGATTTGTGAATGTGAGAACTTTGAGTATTGACTCAGAACTCTCAATGAAAGCACCAAAATATAGAAGTAAATTTCTTGGGGAATTATCTACACTCAATTTGTAAATAGGAAAGTGGAGTAGCGCAAACACCTGGACATTTAAGTTGAAAACCCGCAGAGGGGAAATTATGGTGAGGAGAGAGATTTCAGTAAATCAAAGAGAGAGCGACCTGAGTTGTGGCCTCCGAGATTTTCGCCTCTGGATCTGCCCGACGATCATAACTGCACGTAATATTCAAGCCGTAATTGGTTTGAGTGGCGCGTGATTGTTGGGGTCGTGCTGGCTGGCGAAGATTGAGGTCCAGATCCGCATGCATAGCCCCCACGTGCCTAGTGGTTGTAACCGCTTTAGCAGCCAGGTGGTCGGATGAGATCTGTTGGATGAGATCGAGTCTGTGATCTCATGATCTGCGAGACTTGTCAGATGTCACAATCTCGCAGGGATCATAATCTTGACCATTACAGAAGCCTATCAGGTAATCCTTTGCGGAGGCAACATGACATTTTAGGACTTGATGAAGGCAACCATATCACATTATGGTGATTTTGTTGCATGCTGAAATAAAGGAGATTGGTCCTGTTGATGTAGCTATCCACTTCCAAGCATCCTCATTGACTGATTTGCTGATACTTGACATAGATGTCCATATTGGAGTGAGGACTGGGATGGTGAGGATCAATTTCTATTTTGAATTAGACTACTGACTTTCCAGGTGTGAGCTCGTGTCAGTTGAGGAATCTCATGATCTAGGAAGTCCACTACTCTCTGCCTTCATTTAGCCATGGATCAAACCAGAGAAGAGTATCATGCCCATTACCTATAACCTTTCTCATACATTCTATTGCATAATTGTTCAGTCCTGTCATGAGCTTCAATGTACCAGAGTCTAACAAATGAACTGATGTATCCCAGAAGCATCTGTTCTGGAGATATTTCCTTCGCATCCAAGATGACCAAAGGGAATCTGTGGTAAATAATCTACAAATCATTTTGAGTCTTGCTGCTTGACATAGATCCTGTACTTTCCTATACTAAATCCTCCCTTTTTTCGTCTGCATATGTCTGCCTAATTCAAACTATGCATTCTGCCTTTCCAAAGGAAATTTGCATCAATTCTTTCATTCTCTTTTGATATAGAGAGGGAAGTTAAATGAGTGAATCCAGTAGGTTAGGGTGCTGTAGGGTACTGATTTAATTAATTCTAGTCGAAGACAAATTGTGTATCATCCAACCATCTACCCTTGCTCTCAATTTATCTATTAGTGGTAGAAAATGCTTGGCCTTTGGGTATTGAGTAGAGAGAGAGAGGTAGTCCTAGATACCTGACATTTAGCTTGCCTATATATATTTCCAGAATTGCGCTGAGTTCCAGCTTTTCCTTGCAGCCTTTACTGGAAAAAAAATTGCTTTTGGATCTGTTGATTGCTTTTGAAAAGAATTGCGCTGAGTTCCAGCTTTGCCTCCGAACCTGAAAGATGGAGGCTCACCCACAATGACTGCTCGGAGCTCAGCCTATATCGGGCCCTCGCCCTGATGGCTATCTAAGCAAGTCTCCAACATATATGAGGTCCTACCCTGACGGCTACTCGGGAACAACCTATAGTGGGTCTTACCCTGACGACTACCCCTCGGGGGTCCTATGGAGGCTCGCTCACAATGACTACTCGGAGCTCAGCTAAAAACCCTCTGACTAACCGTGGGGCTTCCACCCTAACGGACGCCTAAATGTTTGCGAGACGAATAATCACTGCAGCCCCAACAACGGGCATCACGCCTCTGTATGAATGGCCAAACATTGTACAATTGGACCGGGCTCGCGTCCTAGCATCAGTACTGCCACATCAAAGGAATAAAAACTGACAACACACAGTTGGAAAGTAACATTCTTTATTATTGATAAAAGAGTAATACATTTCTTATTACCTCAAAAGCAGATACAGATGGACTCGGCTAACTCCGCCTACGTCCGCTACCCTCTGGCTCTTGGACCACCCCCAGACCTCCCAGGCCAGCCACTGGTGTTCCCAGTTCGATTACTCGAGCCCTCGGCTCGACCGCTCGTGCCCCTGGCCCGACCGCTCGTGCCTCCGAACCAATCGCTTTCACCTTTCGCTCGACTGCCATAGCTCTTGATCGGGACCTGAGAGCGCAACGTCTGCGCCTATATGAACAGATCATCGTAGGCTCTCCAGAGTTCATTGAAGCGATCACATTGACGCTCTACATTGGCCTTCAGCTCTTGATATTTCTCTAGCTCCCGGATTCTATGCTTGAGCTCCATCTTCTCGGCGCATTTCCAATTGATTTGGGCTCGAAGCGAAGCAATCTCCGACTGATCTGAAGCGACCCTCTCCTGTAAACTGGAAATTTCATCAAACGCTTTCTTCACCTCCTCGAGCTGCCTCAGTAGCCTCACTTCCTGGGTCGTCGTATCATTCCTCAATTCTTCCATCACCTCCAGCATACCAGTTGATTTCAAGAATACCTCGCATACCCTTTCTTTAAGTGTGCTCATTATAACATTGTGGGAAATCAAGGCAAGGAAGTCCAGCAGTTCGAGCTCTACGCCGTGGGGGAAGCCTAGGTAGCGTCGATGCAAGCTCTTCGCGACTCTCTTCCGTCAGTCGTTCAAGAAATCCAGCAAGGATCCAGGCTCACATGCTGCCATAAAGCCGCCACCCACAGTGGCCTTGAGATAGTAAAAAGCAGGAGTTCAAAAAGAGAATGGAGAAACTTTTCATTTATTTATTCAAAAAATACATTGAATTCATATAAAAACTCTCAAGCACTCACTTTTCCCTTCCGAAATGCCTCGGAGGGTGCGGTTGGAAGATCCGTGCTTTTAGGGACATCATGAGTCGAGGTCCCAGCGGTTGGAACATCTGAGGGGAGAACCGTCATCGGGGGAGCATCACTGCTGGACGGAGCACTCAGAGAGGTTCCCGCTTAGAACACAGTGCTCCGCAGGACGTCCCAGGTCTTGGCTTTCAAATAAGGCCTCGGCTTTCGAAGAAGGTCTCGATCTCAAGGGGATACCTCAGGGCCGCGCCGCGCATCCCATCCTCATATCCACTTTATACTTCTTAAATTTGAAAACTTTCATCTCCCACTGGTACTGGTCTGTCACTGCCTGAATACGCGTCTCCGCTGCCTCCTTGGTAGCCAGCCTATGATTCAGGTCATTCTAAAGGCGGTCCTTCCCTTCCTCGAAAACAACCCCTCTCCGACTCCAACATGTCCTCCGCCACCTCAGCGCGTTGGCGTGCCTTCTCTAGATCCTCCGAGTCGATTATATCTCCGACTCCTTTTGCAGCTTGACGCACTTTCGCTTCAACTCTGAGCTCAACGTCTGTAATTCGGAGTCCCTCTTCTGCAACTTCGAGTTTCGATTCTCTAACTTTCCTAGAGCCTCGGATAGCTACTTCAGCAGAGTCTCCCTCTCCTTCGACTTTCCTTGAAGCCGCTCCAGCTCCATCTTCCGACCTTGCTGGACCACCGCCTCATGATCCAAGTCAGTTTGAAGTCGAATGATCTTGGCGGTCACTTCCTTTCCTTCGGTATCGAGCTCCTCCACCCTTCGGAGCAGCTCAGCAATTGTGGCTTCCTCCTTTGGAGTGTCTCTATGAGAGTCCAGCAGCTCAGAGGTAAGCACGACTTTTTGAGCTTAAAATAGGGAAGAGTTGGACGCCAAATGAAATACCAAATCAAAGAAAAATCACTATGAAGCTTACCCTAAAGACTTCGTTCTTCAAGCGCCTCTGCTGGTCCTTCAACGTAGTGCCTTGTGCTCCTCTAGTCCCTCGACAAAGTTACCATACCTTAAAGCTACTTTCTCATCTCCCATTCGGAGAAATAATCCAAATAAGGAGCTCGGAGTGGGTCACCTCGGGGTCAGCATCGAAGACTGAGTGTCAGCCCCCGAAGGACCAACGGGTCAGGGACCCCTGCGTCGTAGCGGAGCTTCAGCACCTCCCCCTCGAGCCTAGGTGATGGCTCAGCTCCAGAAACGACGAGGATCGGTGGAGACGCCACTGTTACCGCATCCTCCTCGGGGAGCGCATTAGTAGTCGGGGCGTTCTACTCTGGAATCTCCATGTTTGCCAGCTCGGAAAGTGTTTCCACACCCTCGTGAGCCACAGCAATCGAGGAAGCCCCATGAGCTTCAAAGCCAATAGGGTCGGAGGGCCTGACCCGAGCGTCTGCCACACGGGACTGCCTAGTATTCATAATAGGGCAAGCGATCACGACCGCCAATAGATCTCACATTTCTTCATCGGACTCATCAAAGCCAATTCTGCTCCTCTTTTGCAAAAAGAAAACTAGCATTAATTAACAACACCGTGGAGGAAAGTCTTAACTATATTCAGGATCTATGTCTTCGGGAAGTTGAGGTTTCGAGGAATGCGCTGGGGCCCTCTTCCTCTTAGCAAGGACCACTCGCCCTGGGACCCTCGGACTCGACAGCCGGCTAGCTCTTACCCGGAGCTGAT
The DNA here is from genome assembly GCA_038442645.1 of Agave tequilana. NCBI lineage: Eukaryota > Viridiplantae > Streptophyta > Magnoliopsida > Asparagales > Asparagaceae > Agave > Agave tequilana. The sequence continues at coordinate 50,248 of JAVJIF010010810.1, forward strand.
ACCCTCAGAATAACTGGGAGTACGGGAAGCCTCGCTTCAATGTCGGCGGAGAGTGTTACTTCTTCTTGAGCTACTGGGCCCAAAGTTTCAGGTAGTTGGGATGGCTCTGCAGACCTTCGACTCGGCCTCCCAAGGGCCAGACACCCGAACCACGGTATCTTGCATACCATGGTCGCTATCAACCATGTTCAGAATAATCTTCTCGCATCCGCTCTGTGGAACGAAGTAGCGAGAGTCTTGGCTGGTCTTCCCCAGCGCGTAGGCAACACAGAAGAACTCGCGCAGACATGCATCCGAGACGCTCAAAGTACATAGAGCCTTGAACCCTAGCACGATGCGCAAGGCCACTTCTGACAGTTGTGAGGGGGCGACTCTGAAGTGGCTCAGAATGCCGCGGACGAACTTGGTCAGTGACAGCTTCAGTCCTAGCGCCATAATTTGGAGATGCACGTAGATGCCGCCGTTGGGTGGAGGTAAAGCAAAATCAGTGCCCTAAGGGCAAAAGTCAACCTCGATCCCGGGGAAGAGGTGAATACCATATTTAGCCAGGTGCACGTCTACCTCCTTCTGGCTATGGAGTTTTGTGGTCTTTGGGTAGAAATTCATGTCGACCCTAGTTTGAAACTAGGACCTCTTCCCTCTCTCCTCCGCTACGACCTTGCTTACTCGCGGCGGCGACAGTTCCGAATTTGCCTCCCTTTGTCATTTCTAAGAAAAAGGACAAGTGATGAAGATCTGGAGACATGAAGATCATAAGATGAAGAAGATGAGAGGTTGAAGAACTCAGAAACTTGGGATAATCTCTAGGGTTTGAGAGAAGGATAATTTTAAACCCTCAAATCCTGTCGTACTTGATTTGTTGCATTAACCTAGAGCACTGCGCCCCTTTAAAAAGCGATGGTTATCTGACAAACGTAGGAGCGGATGGGACGTGCATTTAAGGCTCTACCAGCCTATAGAGGCATACCACAAAAGGCCAAAACCTGAAGTGACACGAACAACTCGAGTTCAGGTCCAAGGGCCCACTCCCCTCCTTTTCTCTCATAATCTCCGGGGACACAACTCCCGAAGGCGTGTTCCCGACCTAACAACCCGAGTTCAGGCTCAAGGGGTCCGCTCCGCTCCTTTTCTCTCGGAGTCCCTGGAGGCACATAACTCCTGAGGGCGTGTTCCTGACCTCCTGCCAAAGAGAGAAGCAGAGGGGACATCTGTAATGGTTGGTTTCCGGCCCCCTCGAGATCATGATATGTGTCCATCCAGCCCTCGGACAATCGCATGACACGTTGTCGTCTCCAGAATTTCTGAAGAAGAGTTCTAATCTCATCTAAACTCTAAGCAGTTCAAATGGTCAAGGGATATAGATATGGTCGGTTATGAGTATCCCTATCTCCAAGCCAAATTTTCATTTGAACCCGGCGATTACGGCTCGAATGCGGATCAATCATGTTAGCAGTTGGATGAATCCCACTTGATAGATACAAATAGGTGCTTTTCTAATTCAAATCAGGATTTTTGGCTCCAACCACTTCCAAGATAAGCGGTTATCTATAATCTTATACAAGTACATCCACTTGTATAAATATGAGACCCCCTCCAAGAGGGGGACGATGAATCAGCCCCAGAAACTCTAATACACGATATTACGCAGTCACCATTGTAATCTTCTCCGAATTATAGTGGAACCATCTCTCTCTTGCACCGTGATTTTTTCCTTTCGGGTTTTCATGTAAATCTGTGTTTGCTTTGGTTTGATCTATAAGATTCATTCATCAATCTTTACAATTTGGTGTGTGGATAACTCCCCCGAAATTACCCACTGCACAGCGCATGATGAAGTAGACGAATTCCCAGTTAATGCTATCAAAATCTTTTTGATGATCCACTTTGATACATGCTCTTACCATGGACCTTGTTGAAATCTCTGATAAGTTCATGTGCCAATAAAGAGCCATCACGTATTTGTCTTCCTTTGAGAAAAGCATGCTGATTTGGTGATATTAACTCCCCTACAACTTTCTTCAATCTATTACTCAAAATCTTTGAGATTAATTTGTAGATGACATTGCAACATGAGATTGCCCTGTAGTCCGAGAGAGAACAGGCTTCATTTGATTTGGGTATTAGAGTTACGAAAGTATGATTTACTTGCTTTAGAAGTCTAACCTGTTCTGAAGAATGAGAGCACAGCCTGGAACAACATCATCCTTGACTATATCCCAGTTCTTCTGAAAGAAATTAGCATTAAAGCCATCAGGGCCTGGTGCTTTGTTAGGATTCATCTGAAAAAGAGCTTCTTAATCTCTTTGTAGTCCACATTTCTTTCTAACCAAGTTCTTGAATCTTGAGTTAGAATTCTTTTCACCACCAGTCTTGGAAAAATAGTCCAGTAATCAGTTTGATTGAATAGAGCCTCATAGTATATAGGGGCAATAATCTTTACTGATTCCACATCTGATACAGAAGTACCATCAGATTGTATCAGGTGCCTGATATTATTTCTGGAATTTCTGCTCTTGATTGCATTGTAAAAGAATTTAGAATTTCTATCTCCCTTTTAAAACCATATCTCTCTACTTTTGTGTCTCAATTAATTTGAAAGCTATCCTCGTGTCATAGAAATTGACTATTCCGTCGCATTATCTGTTGTATTATCATTTATGTATTAGGTAATCTATATCTGTATGTATGAGTAGAGACTCAACACTATATATTGTGATTGCAAGCACAGTCAATTGCTAAAAATCAAGTTTATGGTTCTTTATCAAATTTGGTAACATTTCGACATATTGTTTTTGTCACTGATAAGCGCAAGGAAATCGAGATGATCATCTTCAATTTACTTTTTGCAATGAGAGCTTACTATTGTTCTTGCTCTGTACAAATTGAACTGCCTTCATGTGTGTGTGTGTGTGTGTCCTTTACTTCTGTTTCCCAATGCAAAATTCTTGGTAAAATTTCCTGTTGTACAGGCGTTTGGCTTCAAACGTAAAAGGACATCGCAGGAAATTGGGCCTTCACCTAGGAGTGAGGGGGCTGAACTAGTAGTACACGGGGAGGGGTCCGTTAAAAAGCCAAATGTCGATTCCTCGTCAGGGTTGGTTCAAGACGCAGAAAAGACGCCTTCCAAGCTGAGCATCCAAAAGAAGATTGCAGGTTCTCCCACCGCAAAAGCGCGGCTTAAAGAGATATGTGATGCCGAAGGTTGGGACAGTCCTTCATATGTCTTGTGTAAAGAGGAAGGGCCTGATCATCAAAAGCTGTAAGCCATAGCTTGTGATAAAATCTAATAACTATTTTTCTCGTGTCAAAAGCTTAACTCAGACAATGATTCCATTACCTGATCATATGTTCTCAGCTTTCTAGTTTCAGTTTCTCTCTTATTAATTATCGATCGCCTTTGAAAATTTTGCAGGTTCACCTTCAAGGTTATCGTCAAAGTGGATGGGATCAGCTTGACAAACTTGGAGTGTTTCGGTAAGCCCAAGCAACGGAAAAAAGCAGCGCAAGAGGCTGCGGCAGAAGGGGCACTCTGGTATCTCAAGCATCTTGGCTGTTCGCCTGAATCCTGAGAACCCGTTCTGCAATCTTTCAGGCTACCCTTTCTGCTATGTGTTTACTTTTATGTATGTTCTCTCTTTGTTTTTTAGAATGTTTTGTTATGCTCCTGTTAGTCGAGCAGCAGGTGGCTTATGCTGTCTCATGTGAGATCTTCCATTTTGTCAAAGGTTGATCTCTTCATATTGCACATATTGTTCAGTGATGAAGCAAGTAGAGTGTAATATCCCTAATCTAAACTACTGTATTTTTATTTTCTTCAAGTATTTATTTTTAATTTACCGATTATTTTTAATTAATCAAGTTAATTTATTTCTCTCGTGATTATTATTGTTGAATATGCAAATTATTTTCAGATAGTATATGGCAAATTATTCTTCCATTATTATTTATTGTTATTCTATTTAGTGTATCATTATTTATTACTAGTGCTCAGTAATTATTATTAGTGTTCTATTATTTTGTAATTAAGTATTGCGAGTTGTTATTGGTATTATTAATATTATTTTGATTAGGTAACGTTGCTACTAATGTTGGATTATTATTTTGTAGTGGTGTATTCCCTTCCCTTGATTTCCATTCATGTCTTATTCTTTGATACTTCCCATTTACCCATCTGGATCCTTTACCCATTATCTTGATTACCCATCTACCCGCAAACCCAATACTCTTCCAATAAATATTCCTTAACCTAAACAAGAAACCCTAACCTAGTCATTAATCCTAATCTCTTCTCCCAATCCCAACACACAGCCGCCATCTTCCCATCTCCACACAGCAAGCCAACCCCCCTGGATCCCTGCCCCTGTGGATCCAGCTACAGCAGCCTCTCCATCACGGCCGGATCTCCTCCACGGCGACACGGCAACACCACTCGGCCACCACCATTCTCTCCTCTCCTCCTGCAGATCCAACCAGCAGCCAGGCTAGTGCAGACCCGCAGCAGCGGCCTCCTCCCTTTGCTGGCGACACCCAGCAGCAACGACGGATCAGCAGCAGCAGCATGGCGCAGCAGCAGATCTGCTCCTCCACGCCATCAGCGAGCAGCCCCCTCTCCTGATCCACGCCAGCCCGTCGACGGAGACCGACACGGCAGCCTTCTCCAGCACCCTGGCTACCCTCCCCTGCAGTCCAACAGCAAGGAACAGCACCACAGCAACCGTAACGGCGACACGCCCGGCAACGATCAGATTTCCCGAAGTGAGTGTCATCCTCTCCCTCTTTCTATTTCTCTCTCATTATTATATGCATTTGATTAAAGTTGTATTTTAATGTGTATATAGAGTTGATGTAGAACTTGTATACTTTGATGCGTGTGAGAGAGGAGATATATATGTGTTTTATTGTATGAGAGATCAGGTGTTGGTGTGTCTCTGTTATCTGCCCTGGCAGAGATATTAGTCGACTAATACCTGTTATTAGTCGACTAATACCTCTCTTAGTCGACTAATGATTTTCCCCTAGTCGACTAATTTACCTCCCAGGAGAATAGTTGACTCTCTGTTGTTCCCTGTTTTTACCTGTCAGTCGACTTGCCCTACCTATGTAGTCGACTTGGCCTTGGTGTAGTCGACTTGGCCCACTTGATTAGTCGACTACACTTTCTTCTAGTCGACTTGTATATAGCCCCTAGTTGACTAATACCTGTCTGTCAGCTGTGTATAGTCACCTTATGGATTGTGGACTTCACCCATGGATTATGTATTGGTTATTGATAGATGTATATGATATCGAGAGATGGATATTGGATAGAATGACTTGACTTATCATGATAGAACTTATATGCATGAATATGTTGTGATACCGAGTGTTGGGATATTATGATTGATCTTAATAGGAGTGGTGATTGTGAAGACTTGGGAATTAGATTAGATTGATGGAGTGAGAGAACTAAACTATGAATATTGATATATTGGAACGGCAATTATTGTATCTGATTACTCGAGGTGAATTGATACTTGATGATCAAGTAATTAATGGACATATGAGTTGGTTGTAATGACTTTGGGTTGATCTGGACTTATGTTATTTACATTGAATGATGATCGGTAATTAGACCTGACCTTATTAGTTGAGTATTTGAGGACATAACAGATACGACTGAAGTAGTTGAGTTGTGCTTTAGATCGCTCTTGAGTTAGAGGTTATCCAGAAGTTATATTCTTTACATTGGAACTTGACTTGTTTTGAGATGAGATTGACGTTGTTGGCATTTGAGATTCATTAGATAATATGTCGTTGATGTTAAGTATCAGTAGTAGTTATTCTATAGAGTAGCTGTTCGAGGATCTATTGGATGTGATCTTACTTTACTAAAAGATTATGACGATTGGATGGGTACATAGACTATTTCAGAGTTGGACTGTGAGTTGGACTGAACTTGAGTTATAGGTCATTGGATTTACATATTTAATGATGAAAGCCCGATCTGCATTAAGATGAGATAATATATTCAAGTAGAGTACTTTCCAGACTTGATATTCATTTATTGGTGATGACTTGATGATGATTCATTTAGATGTTGATATGGACTTGTTATGATGTTAGACATTGATTACTTTGAGAGATTTAGCTATTGTGTTAGTGATCTATTTGATGTCAGTAATGTTGTACTTCAGAGTTATCAGATAGCAGTCATTACTCATCTTTAATATTTGGTCTTACCTGTGGAACCTGACTGACTACTTGGCATCTACCTATAACTATCATGTTCATGTTACTGAAATTTGCTGGGAAAATATTATTACACGGTAACAACGCCCGCATGTTCACTTGTTATATATTCCTATATTACCGGTATCCTGTTCCTTGATATTTTATACTCCTGTTATACCGGTACCCTGATTACACATGTTGATATTGTTACCGTGACTACCACTGAGTTATCCCAGCGATTCAAGTAACATGCATATTAAATAATGTTGATAAACTAAAACATGATAACAAACAACTTACACTGGGATTGGGGAGATTGATGGAGGAGACAACGTCCGTATTTTGGGTGGACTAAGGATTTAGGTTGCGCAGCCGAAAGAGGGTTCCACTGCAGGGTTCCCGTGGGGTGACTGGCACCCCGTCATGTTTCTTGTTATACATGTTATACATGTACCTGTTCCTGTTTACATGTTCCTGACTACCTTGCGGTAGGTCCTGGTTCAGCGCCAGGAGTCTGGGCCGTGGTCCCGGGTATGCACGGGACCCACCTAAAGCATGGACAATGTCTCCAACCGATCAGTTTCGATAATTTAGGGCATCGATTGGCATGTGTGGTAGGCGTAGTATGGGATGCGTCTATTACGTGTGACAATTGATGTTCGCTGACATAATTAATAATAAACTGTTGATGTATTGTGACTGACTGTGATCACCTGGTTGTATATTTATATATCACTATGTTAGACTCATGATTATAACCATGATCAGATTATCATGACCAGGACCAGACTTATGACCAGACTTGGATATCAGCCTAGTGACATGTGATAGGTTACATATTTTGACACCAGTTGCTTGTTTACTATTGTGACAGTTGTCTTTTATCTTTATTCATGTTGATTATCAGTTATACTACAGTGCAGTTATGTATCTTGTTATTCAGTCTGTTATATCAGCAGTTGTTCTTATTACTATTTATGCACATTGTTCTTCTGCACGAGCTTTTCCCTTTACACACACACTCACCATGGTCGCGTTCTGACGACCGTGGATTTGCACGTCCAGATATTGGACGGTTTGTTTCTGTTGTGCAGATGTTCGTTGCGCTCATATATAATGCGAGGAGCTTGAGTCCCTCTCTGTTCTGGTATCCTCATTTCTGTTATATTCCTGTTACTTTCATGATTTTCCCTTTATCGCTTTCAGCTGCCATTTTCTTGTCATATTCATCTGCTATCATTGTGATTGTCATGGATATGTATTATTGCAGTGATCGATGATTATTATAGTTCTGATTTATAGCTTGTTCAGGCTAATTTAGGCTTAGCGTGTATACGTGGGGTATTTTCCTCGCGTATATACGTCGCCGACCTTCGTCGCGACTCCGTTTTCGCGTATTTTGGGAAGCGGGGCGTGACAGGGTTTTCTTGGTATCAGAGCCTAGGTTTTCGACTTGTTATCTTGAATTTTGACTCTTATTTCGCAAGAGAGACCTAGTTCTTATCGGAAACTTGAAAACAAGCTATAGTTATACTGCAATATACATATTCTATTCACATGATAATATTGACTCCATTTGGAATTGATCGTCCTCCCTTTGGAATTCCATTCTTGATTGTTGATATCCATGATCCCAACACTTCATTTAGAGTGATTTGGATGTCCATCTTGACTGCATCCTTCTTTCCTATTCATTTCTCCTAATTCTGTCCCTTGAGATTGGTTACTCCTTGTTGAAGCTGGTACCAGAAATCAGAGCGCGCAGCGGAAGCGTGGTGAAGTCTTGATGTAGTGAGAAGTGGTGTAGAAGCTTCATCTTCTTCCTAATTTGATTTTTAGCATTCCCTACCTTATCGAAATTTCGAGGACGAAATTTTGATTAAGGTGGGTAGAATGTAATATCCCTAATCTAAATTACTGTATTTTTATTTTCTTCAAGTATTTATTTTTAATTTACCGATTATTTTTAATTAATCAAGTTAATTTATTTCTCTCGTGATTATTATTGTTGAATATGCAAATTATTTTCAGATAGTATATGGCAAATTATTCTTCCATTATTATTTATTGTTATTCTATTTAGTGTATCATTATTTATTACTAGTGCTCAGTAATTATTATTAGTGTTCTATTATTTTGTAATTAAGTATTGCGAGTTGTTATTGGTATTATTAATATTATTTTGATTAGGTAACGTTGCTACTAATGTTGGATTATTATTTTGTAGTGGTGTATTCCCTTCCCTTGATTTCCATTCATGTCTTATTCTTTGATACTTCCCATTTACCCATCTGGATCCTTTACCCATTATCTTGATTACCCATCTACCCGAAAACCCAATACTCTTCCTATAAATATTCCTTAACCTAAACAAGAAACCCTAACCTAGTCATTAACCCTAATCTCTTCTCCCAATCCCAACACACAGCCGCCATCTTCCCATCTCCACACAGCAAGCCAACCCCCTGGATCCCCTGCCCCTGTAGATCCAGCTACAGCAGCCTCTCCATCACGGCCGGATCTCCTCCACGGCGACACGGCAACACCACTCGGCCACCACCATTCTCTCCTCTCCTCCTGCAGATCCAACCAGCAGCCAGGCTGGTGCAGACCCGCAGCAGCGGCCTCCTCCCCTTGCTGGCGACACCCAGCAGCAACGACGGATCAGCAGCAGCAGATCTGCTCCTCCACGCCATCAGCGAGCAGCCCCCTCTCCTGATCCACGCCAGCCCGTCGACGGAGACCGACACGGCAGCCTTCTCCAGCACCCTGGCTACCCTCCCCTGCAGTCCAACAGCGAGGAACAGCACCACAGCAACCGTAACGGCGACACGCCCGGCAACGATCAGATTTCCCGAAGTGAGTGTCATCCTCTCCCTCTTTCTATTTCTCTCTCATTATTATATGCATTTGATTAAAGTTGTATTTTAATGTGTATATAGAGTTGATGTAGAACTTGTATACTTTGATGTGTGTGAGAGAGGAGATATATATGTGTTTTATTGTATGAGAGATCAGGTGTTGGTGTGCCTCTGTTATCTGCCCTGGCAGAGATATTAGTCGACTAATACCTGTTATTAGTCGACTAATACCTCTGTTAGTCGACTAATGATTTTCCCCTAGTTGACTAATTTACCTCAGGAGAATAGTTGACTCTCTGTTGTTCCCTGTTTTTACCTGTCAGTCGACTTGCCCTACCTATGTAGTCGACTTGGCCTTGGTGTAGTCGACTTGGCCCACTTGATTAGTCGACTACACTTTCTTCTAGTCGACTTGTATATAGCCCCTAGTTGACTAATACATGTCTGTCAGCTGTGTATAGTCACCTTATGGATTGTGGACTTCACCCATGGATTATGTATTGGTTATTGATAGATGTATATGATATCGAGAGATGGATATTGGATAGAATGACTTGACTTATCATGATAGAACTTATATGCATGAATATGTTGTGATACCGAGTGTTGGGATATTATCATTGATCTTAATAGGAGTGGTGATTGTGAAGACTTGGGAATTAGATTAGATTGATGGAGTGAGAGAACTAAACTATGACTGTTGATATATTGGAACGGCAATTATTGTATCTGATTACTCGAGGTGAATTGATACTTGATGATCAAGTAATTAATGGACATATGAGTTGGTTGTAATGACTTTGGGTTGATCTGGACTTATGTTATTTACATTGAATGATGATCGGTAATTAGACCTGACCTTATTAGTTGAGTATTTGAGGACATAACAGATACGACTGAAGTAGTTGAGTTGTACTTTAGATCGATCTTGAGTTAGAGGTTATCCAGAAGTTATATTCTTTACATTGGAACTTGACTTGTTTTGAGATGAGATTGACGTTGTTGGCATTTGAGATTCATTAGATGATATGTCGTTGATGTTAAGTATCAGTAGTAGTTATTCTATAGAGTAGCTGTTCGAGGATCTATTGGATGTGATCTTACTTTACTAAAAGATTATGACGATTGGATGGGTACATGGACTATTGCAGAGTTGGACTGTGAGTTGGACTGAACTTGAGTTATAGGTCATTGGATTTACATATTTTATGATGAAAGCCCGATCTGCATTAAGATGAGATGATATATTCAAGTAGAGTACTTTCCAGACTTGATATTCATTTATTGGTGATGACTTGATGATGATTCATTCAGATGTTGATATGGACTTGTTATGATGTTAGACATTGATTACTTTGAGAGATTTAGCTATTGTGTTAGTGATCTATTTGATGTCAGTAATGTTGTACTTCAGAGTTATCAGATAGCAGTCATTACTCATCTTTAATATCTGGTTTTACCTGTGGAACCTGACTGACTACTTGGCATCTACCTATAACTATCATGTTCATGTTACTGAAATTTGCTGGGAAAATATTATTACACGGTAACAACGCCCGCATGTTGACTTGTTATATATTCCTGTATTACCGGTATCCTGTTTCTTGATATTTTATACTCCTGTTATACCGGTACCCTGATTACACATATTGATATTATTACCGTGACTACCACTGAGTTATCCCAGCGATTCAAGTAACATGCATATTAAATAATCTTGATAAACTAAAACATGATAACAAACAACTTACATTGGGATTGGGGAGATTGATGGAGGAGACAACGTCCGTATTTTGGGTGGACCTAGGATTTAGGTTGCGCAGCCGAAAGAGGGTTCCACTGCAGGGTTCCCGTGGGGTGACTGGCACCCCGTCATGTTTCTTGTTATACATGTTATACATGTACCTGTTCCTGTTTACATGTTCCTGACTACCTTGCGGTAGGTCCTGGTTCAGCGCCAGGAGTCTGGGCCGTGGTCCCGGGTATGCACGGGACCCACCTAAAGCATGGACAATGTCTCCAACCGATCAGTTTCGATAATTTAGGGCATCGATTGGCATGTGTGGTAGGCGTAGTATGGGATGCGTCTATTACGTGTGACAATTGGTGTTCGCTGACATAATTAATAATAAACTGTTGATGTATTGTGACTGACTGTGATCACCTGGTTGTATATTTATATATCACTATGTTAGACTCATGATTATAACCATGACCAGGACCAGATTTATGACCAGACTTGGATATCAGCCTAGTGACATGTGATAGGTTACATATTTTGACACCAGTTGCTTGTTTACTATTGTGACAGTTGTCTTTTATCTTTATTCATGTTGATTATCAGTTATACTACAGTGCAGTTATGTATCTTGTTATTCAGTCTGTTATATCAGCAGTTGTTCTTATTACTATTTATGCACATTGTTCTTCTGCACGAGCTTTTCCCTTTACACACACACTCACCATGGTCGCGTTCTGACGACCGTGGATTTGCACGTCCAGATATTAGACGGTTTGTTTCTGTTGTGCAGATGTTCGTTGCGCTCATATATAATGCGAGGAGCTTGAGTCCCTCTCTGTTCTGGTATACTCGTTTCTGTTATATTCCTGTTACTTTCATGATTTTCCCTTTATCGCTTTCAGCTGCCATTTTCTTGTCATTATTCATCTGCTATCATTGTGATTGTCATGGATATGTATTATTGCAGTGATCGATGATTATTATAGTTCTGATTTATAGCTTGTTCAGGCTAATTTAGGCTTAGAGTGTATACGTGGGGTATTTTCCTCGCGTATATACGTCGCCGACCTTCGTCGCGACTCCGTTTTCGCGTATTTTGGGAAGCGGGGCGTGACATAGAGAGAGCAGGCAGTATATATATATTAAAAACTCTGGTTCAAGGCTCTACATTCATTCATATTCTGAAGAAAATGTGCATGGAGGTGTGATATTTGAAGCCAAAGTTGGACAATGTTAGCCGAAGACATATTTAGATTGTTATCCTTGCTCTTTCAAGTAAATAAGTAGATTACTATCCTTTTAAATGTCTGCTTTATGAGACTTATGCCATCAATCACGTACTTTAGAGACCGAGTTGCCTTGTGGTTTTTGAGTGGAATTCTTTCGCTATTTGACGACACACGAAATCGAGAAATCTGCAGTTGTGTCAAATTGAGGTGGTTTGATGCGTAAATGATTATGCGGGCCCGTGTGTGTCAGATATTTGACCCTTTTCAGCCAGCGGGCGAGAAAAACTCTGAGAGAGGCCAATTCAGCGAAATGTAAGGCTCACGTCATGATTGCGCGTTTCTGAAAATATCCAGCCAAACACAAATTTGAAAATTCCTGTGCTGTTTGAATTTGCCTGGGTGAACAGTAAGCTTTCCACCCCATTTTGCCCAACCAAAATGGCCCAAAGCTAAGGCCAAACTAATGTTCTCTGTTGACATCAAATGCGTATTTGAAGGAGCTAACCAAACAGCCACTAGCCCTGACTCAATGGTAAAAATAGGAGTGGGTTCTGAGTTACTGGCACATTTGGCAAGTGTATTCGCCTGGAAGTTAACAAGTGGGAACCTGTGCAAATAGGGGTGCCATCGGATCGGATACGGATCAGATATTACCTCTACCATATCCATATCCGCACCCAACCTTCGGATACGGATACGGATACGGATATTGACGGATGTGAAAAAATGATATCCGTATCCGCCAAAATCGGATATCAGATATAAATCGGATATTAGCGGATCGGATGCGGATACTAATCGGATATGTTAAAAATGGATATGATTAAAGATAAATTAAACAGAAATACTTATATTACTTTTTATCTCATCTACTACAATCTTAAATGTGATACATACTATGATATTATTGTGTACATATCAATACATTCATCGTATTCATTATCATTTGACTTCTATAACAATAGATTACACGTCCTCCGGTGCTAAATGCAGATTCGGATGCCACGATTGATGTCGAAATACTCAAAATATCTTATGGTGCTCTTGCAAGAATCGAATACTTTCCACTATTACTTTTTCACCAACTCAAAATATCAAAATTTAATGTCTTATTCCATTGAAGAATAATCTTCTGCATACTGACATCTCTATGAAGTACGCAACATTCGGATATCGGATCGGATACGAATATAATATTACTTTTATCATATCCGTATCCGCACCTACCTTTCGGATACGGATACGGATACGAATATTGACGGATGTGAAAAAATGATATCCGTATCCAGATTAGAGGCGGATTCGGATGCGGATATCCGCGGATAATCCGTATCCGGTGGCACCCCTATGTGCAATGCGCGGGAAAAAGTTATAGACATTAAAAAATTTAGAATTAAATGATTCTAATAAAATAAATAACTGTTATGCATTCTTTTGGCACATGTATTGGATTAATACCTAATGAGTGGGAAAACTGATAGAAAAAATGAAAAATTAGAAGCAAAATAATTCTAATAAAATAAATAAGTTAAAATTCACAGATGTTGAAGATGCCTTGACAGTGGTGGTATTCTAATAAACCCCGACCTCTTGATCACTGCAAAGAGACTTTACCATTTTACTACAATGACACTTGAAAATATATAATTTATTGAAAGAAGTATATGTAGTAATTATGTTGCTCCATCCTTTAGGCCTTTTTTAGGAGCGATACGAGCCTCTAAAATTTCTTTCTTTCTATCTTCCCTTATGGTAAAATTGTTTTGGCGAAAGGCCGCTTAGTCTATATCTCTCATAGTAGGGAAAAGGAACGTCACCATAGCAAGAAAATGAAGGAGAACGAAACACTTATATGCACACACAAATTACAACAATCTAGCCTCCAAAAACTGTTTTGTAGCATCCATACACAACACAACTTTTACACGACGCGAATGAGCCTCTACAAATCGCTAGTCGAGTAGCTTTTATACACTGTGAGTGAGCCTCCACAAATCGTTGGTTGAGTCTAGTGGTCTTTGATAAATTTCTATGTCTAATCATGACTCTAATTATCACATGGACATAGTATAGGCGAAAGCGTCCTTTAAGCCGATCACGAGGTTTTCTTTCACAGATGTTGAAGATGCCTTGATAGTGGAGCACGGTATGACAAATCTGAAATCACCTAGAGGGAGGGTGAAATAGGTGACGGTTAACACTAATGGGAAATATGAAAACTCAATGCAAAAATAAAAACTACCTAATACAATATATAAGACAATATGCAAGTATTAGCACAAGTAAAGAGAGATGAGTTAACAGAGAAAATTTTAAACGCAAACACCAAGATGTATTTCGAGGTTCGAGCCACTTGCTCTACGTCCCCGTCTTCACCGCAATGAAGGATTTGCACTATACTTCACCTCTTTCATACCCAACGATCCGATCTCACTAGATCCGGAACAACCCGAGTCTATAAGCTCTACTGATGCCGCAACCTAAACAAACTTCAACAATACAAGGAAATGGTGATCTCTTGTAGATCACAAATGCTCAACAAATATAATCTTATAATCTGGAGTAGAGAATGGAAACTCAAGATTGTGTGGATGAGAAAACTTGTATAGGTTTTGAACGTAAGCACAAAGCAAAGAGAATTTGAATTTAGGGCTCTGAACTTGAAAATCTTGTAAAAATTATATATCTTGTTTTTTTTCGGGTCTACAGTGCCCCTATTTAAATAGAGAACAAAAAATAGACATTTAAATCCCAAAATAGGCTCTTAGAGGTAATCCAATATGGTCCAAAACAAAATATAGTCGTTAAAGGCAAAATCTGTGCTTTTACACGGTTGCAGGTCAACCGCACAGTCGACCACCAACGGCTAGAAAAATGAGTCGTTGCAGTCTCTGGTCGACTGCTTGATTGATTGAGCTCAAACAAAGAGCTCTACAGCTCAGTTAATGTAACCCCCTGATCCCCGGTGTACGTATCACGGTATCGGTACGCGATACGGCGTACAAAATTGATTTGACCTCCGTGGTAGTCTGATTGAGCCGATTTCAGTTTCAAATATCATTACCTAATATTTTAGATTTTTCAGGATTTTCTGAAATTTTTCTGGATTATTTTGGAAAATCTTCGTTGTCGGTGTCGACCGATACCGATAATCTGCTTTCCGATTTTTAATTCACAAATGGAGTTGTATTTTGAGAATCAGCTTTCACTGTATGTCTTAGAATCACATGAGCTACGTTTGGGTATTTTGGGGATTTTTCTGAATTTATCAAAAATCTGGCCAAACAGATGTCGCCCAGTATCGACGAAATCTTCTGCGATTTTTAATTTGCAAACCGGATTGAATTTCCATAAACTGTTTTCATATTGCGTCTCAGGATAATATTCTCTATTTTCTTTAATTTTTGGGCATCATTCGGAACTAGTCAATTTTTGACCATATTCAATATTATTAAATTATTATTTTAAAATTCTTTTCTTTTTCTTTTCTTTTCCTTTCTCTTCTCTTCTCTGGTTTCTTCCAGCGAAGTCCCCCCACCGACTTACCCATCTCCCACCGCCATTCCCTCTCTCTAAATCTCTCTCTCTCTCCTCACTCTCTTTCTCTCTCTATCTCTCTTACACTTTCTCTCTCTCTCTCTCTCCAAACCCTCTCTCTCCCTAGCCTCTCTCTCTCTCTAGGCGACCCAAAAAGGGGCGGCCTGACCCATGCCCTCAGCCCGGCGCCACCCCTCCGGCCACCGCGCCCCAGCCCGGGCGCTGCCGCCGGTGGCGCGCGTCCCCGGCCGGCGCCGCCGGCCGCAACCCCGCAGGCCGCGCCCCCTCTCCTTCTTCCTCTTCTTCCTCTTCTTCTTCTTCTTCTTCTTCTTCTTTTCTTTCCCTTTCTTTTCTCTGCTTTTCCTTTCTCCCTCCCTTCTCTTTCTCTCTCCCTTACACTCTCTCTCTTTCCCCCCGGCCTCACGGCCGCGCCGCCGGCGGCCGGGACCGCCGCCGGCGGGGCCCTCCTGCTGCCGGCCAGCAGGGCTGGCCGGCCTGCTCACAGCAGCAGCAGCAAGAGCTGCTGCTGCTACTGTTGTATTGGGTTCGGGTATAACCCGAACCCAATAACAATATTGGGGAGGGGATTAGGTTTAAACCTAACCCGTTAACCCAATAACCCGATACCTATTAATTTAAGTTAAACGGGTTGGGTTGTGGATCTGGACCCGACCCATTATGAGCTACACCCGCTCCGAAACCCAATAAAGGTATATTTGCAGAAACCCCCTATACATTTCAGTATTTGCATTTAATATTTTATTTACATATTTAACCCTATTTGTTATGATTTAGTATTCGGGCGATATCGGGAGCATCCGGACTCCGATTGGGACGATTCTGGATCCGTTGCGATCGTGGGAAAGAGAGATACCTTCCTATGGCTAGTTTGTGAGTGTTTTTTATTTTATAATTATCTTTTATCATGTTTAGGGATATGAATTGATTGCTTTCTGTGACAAATCATGATTATGGATAAACTACGGTAACTATTAATTATTAACTGGTAATGATTAGACATGCATTATAATATGAATAACTTAGAATATTGTTAGGTATTTCCTGATTTAGAATGCAGATAAGAAGGTAATTATAATACCAATAAATACTGGCAGAGACAACTCGGACACGGTCATCATACCTGCACAGCCACTGACACTCGGACCACTAGTTCACCATATGTTTGGACACTATTATTTCATGTTCATGTCTTGTATCACAGTTAGATAACTATCGTCACATAGATACTGAGCCACGGTATCAGATCACACTACACTGTCACGAGATATGACTGCAGGACACCGGTATTGCATGCACATCATTACATAGACACTGGACATGGTATTATATGATACATTGATCACTGTTATTACATGTACTATCACAGAGATATTACAGTACACAGATATACCAATGCACGGACTATCGCATGTCATATTCTTGGTTGTTATCATCGTTATGTGGATTCTCAGTATAGCACTGTTACACATGCATGTATGATTTCTTTCTTCTTGTCATATGGATCCCCGTTCATATTACATGTCTTATTGTGCCATGTTACCGTATTCATGTATTCATGTTATATGATTGTTTCCTGTTACTGATATGGATAATCCCGTTACTGGACATGAGAGCTGTTGATATGCGATATGTGGAATCCCACATCGATTGTGATATTGTTCCCGTTATATTGTTCCCGTATTATATTGTTCCCGTTTCCCGTTATATTGTTCCTGTTATATTGTTCCCGTTTCTCGTTATATTGTTCTATGCTATCAACAGAGCTCTGGTCCAGTTATCATGTTACCTGTATCATGTACAGTAGTTGTTCTTGTTACATTGTATACTTGACGTATTAGATCATAAAGTTAACTGGGGTATGGGGGAGACTCGACGGTTGATTAGATCTTATCGGGTGATGTACTGGATCCATATTGTTCTCCCACTGCAGGGGATGGTAGTGCTACCTACCAATTGCTCCATGAGCTCTTGTTACTTGATTATTGTTCCCCTCTTAGCGGAGGGCTCTGGTCTTAGCAGCCAGGGGTTTGATAAAGGCCGTGATTCCGGGTATGCACGGGATACACTTACCCGATAAGAACTCCTCGACCATGGGTTTCCAATTAACATAATAAAACAGTATACACAATAGTGACGTCGGGAACACTTGTTATTTGGTCACTCTCTCTTTTGGATAATGGTACCCGTAGGCCATGTCCGGATGGGTTCGACTGGAGTGCGGGCTCCAGTATGAATCACCAGTGGTATGGGACACTGGAAGAGATTGATTATAATATCAGGTGATACTGATTGCTACTATTGTATAAATCACATGACATGCCTGATACATGTATGCTATCTTGTTATTGTTCATGCTACTGTATCCGATATCATGTTACCTGTATACTTGTTACTTTACCTGGCATATGTTATACCATCTACGACGTATGTTCTGCATTGCATGGCATACGACGCATGTTCTGCATTGCATATATGATGCTTTCTGTAGAGCAGACATCACTACTGTATATACACCACATCGTATAGTGATTACACTGCATAGGCCCATCTGCCTGTACACGTCTATCACGTCGCCACTAGCATGTTCACTTCTATCACGTCACCACTAGATAACATTTTATATTATATAAACTGGGTACGATTAGAGACATGACCTGATGATAACCGGTTAGGTAGTGACGGTATTAAAAGATGACCTGTTTATATATATACTTATGATATGGTATCAGAACCATAACATCATGTATTATATATTATTATCGTGCTTGTATTATTATTGTATCTATTACTGCCTCCTTCATTTTACCACTCACTAGGTCGCTTTCTGACGACCCTGGGTTTGCGTGCCCAAATTTGGAGATTCGAGGTACCATAGTATCAGAGAATGCCTTGGAGTGGCCTAGGAGACTCACCATCGAGATCATTCATAGGTATCTTGTTGAGTTATTTCTGTTATCTTAATTGTCCTCATTTTTCATATCTGTTATGATCGCTGACCTCTTTCTGTAGGTATTCTTGTACTTATTTCATGCTGGAACTCATGTCTATATGGAGGTTATTTACTGTACTGAGGCTTAGCGTACGCGTGAGGGTTTTCCGCCCTGCGTATGTACGTCGCCATAACGTCCCCGTACCTGCAGGACTGGGGCGTTACAGTTAATTGATCGGTCGATCGACCAAAGTTGACAAATAGAGAGTCCTACAAGATTCTGTGGTCGACCGGTCGGTTGAACGACATACACAGCTTGGTATGTGCACATGACTGTGCATATCCGATCGACCGGGTGATCGACCGATAGAGCAACTCAACTAGCTCTGCAAGCGGTCGACCGGTGCAACCAAATTTTGAAACATTTGTGTTTTATAAACTATTTTGAAAAATCCTTCAACTCTACTTTGTTAAAAACTTGCAAAAATGAGTTATATAAATTATTTTGACAAAGTCTATTACCAAAGATCAACAAGATATAAACTCTTGAAACCTCATTTTGCAAAGTCATTTGAAATAAATCTTTTGAAACTTATTTTTCTCAAAAATGAATTTCTATACAATGAAATTCAAAACTAAAATTCTTTTGATCTTTTGCAAGAAATCTTGAAATCAATTTTGTGTGTTTATGTATTATGTTGGCCCAGAGGCCCTTCACTCTGGTTTTGATGATGGTTAACTCATGTAGTTATAGTTTACTAATAATCTTGTGATATTTAGTTTCAGATATTTGATCAAGATATTAGTAGGTGATTAGTTTCAACAAAGGTGTTTTGGAGCTTTCACATGGTGATTCAAGAGCTCGAGCGTCAAGTTCACATCTAGCACTCGGTTGAAGTCAAGCTTAATGAATCGCGTTTGGATCGAGTCGACTTGGAGACGGCGTTCTACAAGAAGACTTCGGTTTGTGTTTAGTTTAAAATTGTTTAGATCTTGTGTAAAGATTAGATAGTATTGATATGCTCAAGTTCACTATGCACACACACTTGTTTTAAGTTTCATGTGTTTTGATTTTTTAGTTTAACCGATCTTGGTTTTTAAGTCAAAAATATAGATATACTATATTTCATGTATATTGGATTCTATCCATGTGCAACATGCTTCAAAGTTGTTTCAATATCATATTTTTGTATTTACGTGTGTTTTGAAAAAATCGGTTTTCCATTTCAAAAATTCAAGTTTCGGAAAATACGGATTTTGGTTTAAGGCAAATTTTTAATCTCACAAAAATGGTTCAACTAGTTTGTAATATGTGTTGAATTTTTGTCACACATATTTGTATTTCAAAGATCTAATATGAACTGATTTTTGTGGTATTTATGTGATTTTATGGGATTTATTTGAAGTTAAAAAGTCGAGTTTTCAGATCCCAAATTAGCTGGAATGGTTGTCTGCCGGTCGACCGTAGCAGTAGTCGATCGACCGGTGCGGTCGACCGACGTGCACAAGCGTGCACGCCAGCTTGATCTAGTGGGTCGGTCGACCGGGTCGGTCAACCGTCCAGAGAGCTCTGCTATCTGGAAATGGCCCAAGTCGACCGGGTCGGTCGACCGGCAGAGAGCTCTGCTCTCTGTCTCCAGTCTCAGTCGACTGAGCAGGTCGACTGGTGGGCTCAACGGTCAAAAATATGACCATTGGCCGGTCGACAGCCCGGTCGACCGGAAGGGTATTTCAGCCCTTTCCAACTGCCAACGGGCAGATTTCATATGGGGCTATAAATACCCCCATTTGAGTTTGTTTTTAAACAAGATTTTCAAGAGCAAAAATTCTTATTCTTTTTAGTGTTTATATACAAGTTTTCAAAGAGTTTTAAGCCAAAAGATTTTATCTTTATTTGTTTAAAGGGTTGGAAAAATCAAGAAAAGGAAAAGTCTTTGGGATTAGTTTTTGATCTTCATTTCTGTTATATCCTAGAAGTTTTTTCAAGTATTTTCTTTGAGTTTTTGATTTTCAAACTCTTTATTTTCTCACACTTGAGCTATCTATCTATCCTATCTATTAGTATTATTATTTTGTGGGAAGATTGGTTTGTGGTTGTGGAAACCACCAAGTTGTAACCCTCCTTGATTTGTGATATCCCTCTACTGAGAGGTGATTGTATTGGTATCCCTCTAGTGAGAGGTGATAGTGGAGGTTGTTTTGGTATTCCTCTTAGTGAAGAGGTGTTTGTGGAGTTGTGGCTTTGTGCCTTATCCCTCAAGTGTGAGGTTGATATTTGTTTGGCTAAGTGTCATCCCTCTAAGTGTAAAGGTGATTGAGTTTGTTGGTACCCCTCTAGTGAGAGGTAGATATTGTGTTGGTTTGTGCCTTACCTCTAAGTGTAGAGGTTGTATTTGTTGGAGAGAGGAGTTGTGTACTCCCGATTGTATTTGCCCAAATCCTCAGTGAAGGTTCCCTGTGTGAGAAGTCCTGTGTGGACGAGTTAGTGGAAATCTTTTTGTGTGAAGGCGGGGACGTAGAGCTGTGTGCTCGAACCTTGAAACATATCTCTGTGTCTGCGTTTGATCCACTTTCTCTAACTCTTTCTCTCTCTCTCTCTCTCTTACATTGTGCATTGATTCATATTGTTCATATCATATACATGCTTGGTTTGTTTGTGTGCCATACTTGTGTTGAACCAAGAGAGTTTTACATAGCACCTCAACTCTTAGTTAGAGGAATTTAGAGGAGATAGTTTAGAGCCCTTCACCGAAAATTCGGCTACACTCTTTGATTACACTAAGTGTGTTGCATTAGTTTTTAATTCCACATTATTTATCTTTAGATTAGCCTTATATCTATTCACCCCCCCTCTAGGTGTACTTTCATCATATTATCTATGAGCCTTCCAAACTCTAAACAAAATTTAACGAAACTAAATCTTACAATATAGAAAATACTTCTATTCTTGAGATGTTTCAATGCATCCAAACTTGATTCCCCAAGCTTGACTCCTTGTAGTGCCCTAACCCCACTGGTACGGAGACGTTACTGCGACGATAGATGTAGGTCAAAATACCCTCACATGTATACGCTAAGCATCAGTACTGACAAGAATTAGAGTACGAAAGTACATGATGCATTATACATTCCAACATATAAGTACAATTATAAAGTTAACACAGAATGTGACATAATATTATAAGAATATTATATTACCGATAGTTGTAAATGCGAGAATATAAAGTGATATACAAGTATGAATAGTATCAAAGGCGCTCACGAGTCACAAAAGGAAAACTCGAGGGCCGAGCAGGGGCCTGGAAGGATAGGGTTTTGGATGATCTGCTGATGATCCACGCTTCCGCTGCGCATCTCTGATCAGCAACCAGAAGAATCCACAAGCTCCAAGCTCCAAGATCTGAACATGCAGGTCCAGGGGAGTTAGAACTCTCCAACGACTGGTATGGTGAATGCCAAGTGGCATGCAAGGACAAGCATATGTGTATCGATAAATTGAAGTTCAAGAGCATGTATTGAAAGTCGTGTCGTGTGCATAGGCATACAGGAGCAGGTAAGGAGACAGTAAGAAATGTAAATGTAGCAAAACTAGTTGTCCCTTATGCTAAGAAAACATCATAAAACTAATAGAAAATCGATAAAACTAATAATACCGAATACAAGCAAAACTAGTCGTACAAGCTCAGGTCACAGCTTCATGAGACTAGTACGTCGAGGGAATAATCCAGACAGAAAAACCCTCATCTATATACCTTTATCCCATGTCACCGTAGTCCGAGCGCATACAACCCGAGTTGCAAAATAACATAACGATATATTAGCATCTTAGTATAATTGGGGCCATCTAAGTTGTAGGTTTTAGTATGTGTCCCATTCCACATACTTCCACTTACAACTTATAAAGCCAATTATTCAGAAAATGATAGAGTTTGACAAACCATGTTTAAAATGAGTGTCGTACGTGCCCGGGATAATGATCCAGGAGTATCCGGAGCTGAGCCCAAATGTACCGCTAGGTACCAGAACTTATTCTATGCCCGAACAGGAATAAGGTATCGCAGATCCTATAGAAATAGATCTAGGCCTTGTGCATTCTGGCAAAAATAAATAGGAGGGGTAGGGGTGCCAGTACACCCCATAGAATTTTTGGTGGCCGCCAGGTGATCCCTCAAGAATGTGACCACTCGTGATACGATATGACCACCATAAACATGGAATTAATCAAGACCCATCAGTTTCCTCCAAACCTGGTGCAAGTTATCTTATTTATAATTTATTATGTAATTAACAATTTATGGGAATAGTAGGAGCAAGACAGGTTCAGAAATTCAGGAGTACAAAAGTGCATAAGTACTAAGGATACAGGTCACTGTGTAAAATAAGAGATAACAGGTACAAGATTCGTGTAAATGTGATAATCACGTGTTAACATGACAGGTGATAAGTGATATCATAACAGTGAAAATCACCTAGAGGGGGGGTGAATAGGTGATGACTATACTAAATGGCAAATAATGCGGAATTAAAATAACTTGCTAGCAACCTAGCAAATAGCAAATGCAATTAAATAAAACTTGCAAGAGAGTAAGCAATATTGAGTGCAAGTAAAGAGAAAGTAGAGTTAAGGGAGAGAGAAGTAAGCAATCACAAACATGGGAGATTTATTTCGTGGTTCGAGCCACTGCTCTATGTCCCCGCCTTTAACACTATGAAGGATTTCCACTATGACCAATCCTACTGGATCGTCAACTGGTTACAAGTTCTCACTAGAACTCTTAGGACACACTAGTCCTCTCTTACGGTGCCGCAACACAAACTCGGAGCTTACTAGCTCGCTCGAGGTCGCAACCTCTACAACTTCTCAATCGAAGGAAATCAGTGATCATCTCTTGACCACAAAATAGGTCACAAGCACAACCCTATATCCAAGATGAGGAAGTGAAACTCTTTGGGATTGTGTAGTGAAAATAGCTAGTAGAGAAATAGAGGGAAGGCTCAAGGTAAAACACAAATCTATGAAAATCTTTGACTCAAAAAGAAATCTTTTGCAAAGAGGCTAAAACTTGTAAAACTTTGATCTAGTACTTAGAAATCTTATTATTGAGTTGTTTTATAGTCCCACTATTTATAGGGGATGAAAACAAGGCTAGAAAACACAATAGATCCGTTGGGACAAGACCCAAAAAAAGACAAATTTGAAACTAGCCATTGGGAGTCAACTCAGCATAAAACTCTGTTGGCGATCGACCGGCGGTCGATCGCCAACGGTCGAATTTCCGACCGTTGGGGAAAGTGATCGACTGTCCGGTCGATCGTAGTTCCTAACCAGAGAGTGAAAGCTCTCTGTCGGTCGACTGGGCGTCGACCAGACCCAACAGAGAGCAATGCTCTTGTAGACAGTCGACCGCCCGGTCGACCGACATGCGCGCTTGCACTTTGGTGCATATCAGTCGACCGCCCGGTCGACCGACAGAGCAATTTTTCTCTGCTTTCAGTCGACCGCCCAGTCAACCAGCAGTGGGCCAAAATCTTGATCTGGATATATTTTCGAAACCAATTTTTTTCAATGAAATTTTCTTTGATATATAAATACAAATAGAGTTCTAGAGACTTGAAAAACTAGTGTGATCATGAATCAACACCAAAATAAAATAGAACTATATTTTGACAAAATTCTTTTCTAAAACAAGAACCAGGTTTTTTTAAAACTTGTTTTTTCAAAACTCGATAAGGAAAACAATAAGAAACATAGTTGTAAACTTTTGTTTGAAAACACAATTCTGTATGAAATGTGTGTGTGTGTGTGTGTGTGTGTCAATCCCAAAAGCTATCAACATCTATCATCCTGGTTTTAACAAACGACTATAAATCCTATCTAAAATAGAAAAAGTAAAAATATAAATCTTGTAATAGTATTCTGTATATCACTTGATTCTTGAGCTCTTCTAGTGTGCTTAGGCTCTGAGATCTAAATCTTCTTAGCTTCCAAATGTGTAATTCTTGTGATGGAGCCAAGATGCAACAAATAGTTTTACCTGAAACTTTATTAAACAAACTTGTTAACATCATAACTACATATGGTTTGTTATTATCAAAACCAGGGCTAATGACCTTTGGGCCAATAATCTCCCCCTTTTTGATGATGACAAAACATATGGAGTTATTACAAATACTTTGGGAAGAGACTTCAAGCGAAGCTCCCCTAAACACATGCATATATTAAAATATGACATAAAAGAGCTAAATGCAACAATAAAAGCATATATATAGGATATGTTAATCAGGCTCTTATGCAACCCATCTATGCATACCAGGAATACAGAGTTATAAAGGTGTATGCACAAACGGTTTCCCTCCATCCGTCCAAATTACCTTCAACCTCCAATTTAAGTGGCAAATGGTTGGATTACAAAGGAAACAATATACAATATGAATGTACCACATACCACACATATATGAGTAACATAAAGAGATATGTAAAGACAGTTAAGATAAATACCATAACATAAGTATGTCCATATATGCACAAAGGTTCATGGCCAACCTCAAAACCAAATACATACCACGCATAAAAATATATGTCCATAAAATACTGAAACAAAACACATGTCCATACATACATCCAAATAAAATACTCTAGATGAAAACACAAAAGTAAACACTCCCAAAGATAACTCTATCAAAATCTCTCCCCTTTTTGTCATCAACAAAAGGGGTCAATCCTCTTGAAAATCTGGGTTTTCTGGTAGAGCTGGTGCCTCAGGAACAACAAGAAGAGGAACCCATGCGTCGAACGGAGGACCCGTCGTAGGAAGCAGCTGTGAGTGACCACTCGAAAGAGGCGCAGGCCATGCGTTCCTACTATAGGTGTTATCTACACAGGTCTGGTAGATAGCGAATAGAGGTACAAATGTACTGGAGATCATTGTCAACTCTCTGCTCCAGTCGCTGGAAGTGAGCGGACATCTCCTGGTTATGCTCCCGAAGTTGAGCAGAAAGGGCTAGATATGGATCAAAAGAAGCAGAAGATTCAGAAGAGGATCCAGGAGCAACAGCTGGGATGATAGGAAGGGGCTGAGGAGCAGGAGCACGCTCCCTAACACGCATCCTCTTGAGAAGAGTGCTGTTGATATTGACTGACGATATCAAACTTTAGTTGCTTCAAAAGGCGAGTGATAAGCATCCCAAAGGGCAATTGCCGGTTTGGGATCAAGAGATGATCAGATGCCATATGATCAATGATGAGTTTGGGAATGTTGACTCTAATGTCTTTCAGAAGGCAATAGATTAGAAGTGGAGCAGAACCTCTAGCATGACTATACACTCCTGATTTTGGCAGGAGGTTATAGAAAACTATCTTAGCTAGGATTTGGGTGTGAGAGTATAATACTTTACCTCCTCATTTCTAACAAGAGCAGGGTTATCATCATCATGGATCAACAAAGAAGCAGTGAGGGAAGACTCACCGTCAGGATACTCAAAATCATGTAAATCTACATTGTATATGTCTACCCCCTCACAAGAGAGGTGTCACGCCCCTCCCAAAATACGGAATACAAGTACGTGATGATGGCAAGCAAGTACTCACGAAGAGTGAAATCTCTTCCATGAGTATCTTAGGCTGTCAATAACAAGCAGGATAGCACACATATATGCATATACAACCAAGCGCAGGGATAGAATCACATATATAAAAGACTGAATCATAAACAATATCATCCACTATATCTAAATAAGACAATTCAAGAAAGAAAACTGAACTCACCGGAGAACAGCTAAATCAGAATATGATCTACGAACAACTCTTTATACTGGCTTTCTGATCTAGATACTGAAAAATAATATAAAGGTCCATCAAAAGCGGACTAGCAAGAGTACACAAAGGGAAAAGAACGATAAAAGAGAGAATATGAAAATGTAGTAACAATATGTAGGACATAAGCACAATATGTTTGGCAGTATCGAGAACTGAAGGTAATAACAAAAACAAGAATAATCGAGACGATAGATCATGTACAAGGACACCGTGCATGCATAGTGTGACATGTATATAATGAACATGAAATATCCTAGACAAGTAACTGTCGTGTAACATAATCACAAGAACTCAAGATTACAAGATAGAACTCGAGATCACAAGATAAAATAACATGGTATGTCCAGGAATGTTATGTAGTCAAGATAATGCATGTCACATGAGTCTCAAGTGTCAGTATCTTAAAAATATATCTCAGGTACTAGATCACTAAAGATAATGCAAGATATGATGCAAGTGCATATGTCTAGCATGTTTTATTAGCCTAACTAATGCAACCATCCCCTGCCCCATCCCACAGGATAACTGCATATCAAACAAGTGATGCGTTAGTGGATCCTGATAGCGGGGAGAAACAGTTCACTGTACTCAGATATCATGTAACATGTAATAATAGGAGCGCGCATAAATAACAAGATCACGTGTGGCATCCAAACCCATAAGGGGTCGCCCTTCCAATCACACCTCCTTGGATTTTCCCTGCTACAGTCTCCTCCAATAACCCCGGCTTGATTAATTTTATTAATTAAATGTAAATGCAAAATAGTATGTTACTCAATGTTACAGGATCAGGAATCGGTACCAAAAATATCAGTTACAGATAAGTGAATATAATGTGTATCAAGATCACGGAACAATGTAGCGGTGGCAGTATCAAGTGACAAGCATAAAGTAGTGCAAGTAATGTCAATGTCATGTAATTCAAATGTCAAAGTGAAACGGTCATGATCATATGTACATAATCCAATAAGATATCCTCGAATAATTACTCAGAATATAATGGTCAATTTCCTCGATTAATTTCTTGTAATATCAGGATCACAATATTAGTCAATATATAGTCTTTATCCATCAATCATATAGGTTTACATGTCAGGATTTGTTACATACAAGCAATAATGTCAGTTTAAGTTGGATGCATGCATGTAAACGAACAAGATGGAAACATGATGTAAGGTAATGAAACATGATCACGAGAGGGTATCAGTAATAATATCAAGAATAGAATAATTAGTCATATAATCGGAAGAGAAAAAGCTGATATGTAAACATGATCACAGGATAATATTGATGATCGCGAGATATGATAACCAGAATTTATAATTAAGAGAAAAAATTAAGATCAGTACGAAAGTCAACGAGGAGATAATCATGTACACTTGCCTCTTGTCGCGGGGTCTGACACTCCCTTGACAACAATTGGTATCGGGTCAAGCTTGCTTCCTCGACGACGGAGACCGGAGGGCATGGAGGAGCTCATCGTAGGTCATCAGAAATGGATGACGGCTATGACTGTGGACGCGTGCGCGAAACGAGAAGGAGGAGAAGAGACACATATACGGCCACCTATACGCCAAGCATAATTACGTTTAATAAACACACATTTCTATATACTCATATATGTATGCCACAGTGCATACACACCTGTGTACACCCACATACGAGTACACACATAGACATATCATAATTAATACATACATACATACATGCATGCATGCATACATACCAAATACTTACATATATATCACTACATAATTACACATATACCTATACACACTCTATTTAATACATACATACCCCACTCAAATTAACACAACATGAAAGCAAACACTCACACACATATATCCCCCTGTAAATAAACAGAGAAGAAGAAGAGGTGACTCACGGCAAGGCAAGGATGGCTCGCGGTGATCTTCGGTGATGACGGAACTCATGGATCTCGCCGGAGAAGACGCGACAAGGGTGGTGCGGCAAGGTGTTGGGGGTTACGAGAGAGGTGGTGCTCCGGGTTGCTGCGGATGCGGCAGAGTTCGTCGACGGCAAGGAAGACAGCCCGGGAATTGTGGGTTCGGCTCAAGACTGCCGCGAGGCTCGTCGGGGTTGGACGCGCGAACGGAAAGCTGATGCGCGTGCTACTGGCCAAGAAGAAACAACCAGGGTGGCTTGGCATGTGCTTGGGTGTCGGCAGGGCTGCTGCTGGACTCCGCGTTCCTGTGTCGCGACGGAGGAGGATCTCGGGTTAGGGTGTATGCTCGCGCTGGTGCAGGGAGAGTGCAGCAAAGGGGGCGGCGGCTTGGATTGGAGGAGGAGCAGGCGCTGGTGCTGCTGCGGCTTGTGGGGTGCTCGGCCAACCCAGGGAGGAGGTGATCAGGTTAGGGCGCGGTAGGGGGTTGAATGGCTAGTTGAGAAGGAGGGCACGACCTAGAGCAAGGAGTAGAAAATGAGGGGAAACCATGGAGCATTTATATAGAGATAGGGAGAGAAAGTGTATGGGAATAGGGGAGATGGAGACGTGCGTGAGAGGGCGAGAGACGTGCGTGAGAGGGCGAGAGAGAAGAAAGACTGGGAGAACGTGATCAGAGAATGGTGCAGTAAGTAGAGAACGCGGTGTGAATGGGGAAGATGAAGGTGGGTTTAAAGAGGTTTATAAATTAAGTTTCCCTACCCTTTAAAAAACCATCATGGTTGGTCCGCTCTCTTCCTTGCTGTTTGGGTCTCGGGTTTGAAACTTGGAACATTAATTTGGGGTTTTGGTTTTAATTGCTAAGAATAAGGATAAAGAGAAGCAAGGTTAAATTATTATGTGGGTTCACACCACTACACACCAATGTGCCCAAGTGGTTAGAGCTTCAACCCTATATTGCATTGGGCTTGGGTTTGAAACCTGCTACACACACTGCGGGTTTTTCCAATTTTTATTTCATTTTGAATAAAGGTTTAAGTATTATTTTATTGGATTAAACTCTATTAATTCTGAAAAATCCGAAAAAATTCCAAAATTCAGAAATATTCCAAATAATGGGAAATAATACCTTGAGTTGAAATAGTCTCAATTCGACTACCAGGATGATTAAATCAATATCAGAAATTAGTAATCAATATCAGATACCAGTATTGATATGCGTATATTGGAAACTGAGGGTAACAAGAAGTGTCACAGAAGGGCAAATTTTTCTAGGGAAATGTTGATATCTTTACCCAGTACTCTAGACTTGATATGATTAATTTGAAAAGACAGGTTTGAGTAGAAATAGTGTACAAGCTCAGGGAATTTCTTGATAGTGACAAAGTGCTATGAACTTGTACTCAAAATAGTAGCTACATTTAGGTGCTCAAAATCAGCAAGCACCACAGTTCTACCAGAGATTACAGTTTTGTTATGGATAACAGAAAATCTATGAGACGCATTTTGTGAAATAAAGGGGTTGGAAGAGGACTCGGGTTTTTCCCTTCCCAGATCTATATCTCTTGGACATAATGAAGACAATAATCAAGATTATGGCTCGAATAAAGATAGATAAACTAGAAAAATTGAGGAAATTTAAGAGATTAAGGAAGAAAATAGGTTATACCTTCAAATCTCAAATAATAAATTCACTGAAAGTAGCAGATCTAGAGGCTGAAAGGGTTTTTAACAAATTTTATTGGAGAAATTTTGGATTGGGAAGGATTAGGAGGGGTTGGAATGAGTTGGGGATGAAGAGAATTTGAAGAGGGGAGGAGAGAATGTCGGTGGAATGAGGTGAGATGAAAAGAATTTAGGAGTTAAGGTTTTATATAAAAATCAGGTAAAACAACATACCCAAACTTCGGTCGACTTCTTGGTCGACCGGGGCAAACTGAGACCAAAGTCGGTTTCAGTCAGCCAACCGGCTTCGGGTCAAAAAATTTTATTTTGACTTCCTGGCAATATCGGTCGACCTCCCGGTCAACCGGTATTGTGCCAGGTCAACTCAGCTGACCGGTCGGTCGACCGAGACAACACTAAAACTGTTTTTAAAAATATGATAATAAGAGTTTTTGAAAATAGGTTTTTATTGGTATGTTTTATACATAAATCAAGGGAAATATACCAAAAATCTTATTGGCATGAAAATACACAAAAATATTAAAAATACACAAAAATATTATATTATTATTATTATTAAATAGACAAAATAATTTTTAATATTTAACACATAATTTAAGCAATAATTTGAGATATTGAAGCCAAATACCCTTTACGGGTTCTGAAATTCTCCTCGTTATTCCTCTAGATAAGAGTTGAGGCGCGCGATTGCTATCTTTATTTATATGCTTAAATATGATTAAAATATAAAATTAAATATTCATATTTGACAATTTGTATATAGATACAAAAAATCTTTAAAGGAATACTTTACATATGATCATCAAAATAGGGCTAGTATAAAAACAAACTAAGTAGACTAAACAGCATATAAAAACAAGAGTGTGCAAGTCTACACAACAAGGGTATATTACAAAAAAAATCTAGCTTACTCTATACATGCAAAGATCTAACTAGACAAGAAATATTCAAGTGGAGAAGTTACCAAACAAAGGGCAATCTCCAAAATAGGTGCCTCTTTGATAGCGATGCAAGTGACGATTGATCCGTTGAGCTTCGATGCATCCACCACCTAGGCACCATCTCCCCCTAAGTCTTGGAGGAGGATGACACAACTGTATCAATCAAATTTGGTGTGTTTTTTGGTACCCAAATCTTTTTGGGTCCTATGGGGTTAGTACTTTCTTGAAACCAAACATTCTTATTTTGCATATTTAGTTTAGCATAATAAAATTTAGCCAAGTGGTCTTTGCGGCCGCAATGTGCACAAGTATATACTTTGCCATACATAAAAGCATGCTTGTGTTGATGTGTGTTAGATGCATGAGAAGTGTGTTTCCTTTGGGTTTTTCCCTTTGGAAACATAGAAGCAAATTTGTTCATATCAAAAGCACACTTTTTCAATGTTGTGTCCAAAACCTCAATGCGTTTTTGAATATCTAAAAATTCATTTTTTATACAAGTGATATTTGGGCTTTTACCCTTATAAGTAGTTTTGTATTTTTCAAAATCAATTTTTCATTTTCTCAAAAGATTTTGATAAATCATTTTTCTCATTTAAAATAATTTCAAATTTGTTCTTTAAAAGATCATTTTCCTTTTTCAATTTTTTGTTTTGAGCAAGAAAAATTTCATATCTATTTGAAGTTCTTCAAAAAATTGTGCCAATTCATCCATGGTTAAATCATCATCTTCTAATGAGTTTTCAAGATTTACCTTTGAAGCTTCATCACCGTGTGCCATGAAGCACATGTGTGCGGTGTCAATCTCCTCTTCGGATTCCGTCTCCGAATCATCCCATGTGGCCACCATCACCTTCTTTTTCTTATGCACGTTCTTGAATGTCGTGGCTTATAGTGAGGGCAATTCGCAATTATATGTCCCGTCCTTTTGCAATGAAAGTAAGGACCCATCTCCTTCTTCTTTTCAAGTCTTCCTTGAGGTCTTCCTCTTCGGAAGTTGCTTTATCTTCCCTTCTTGTAGAACATCTTGTCTACTTTTCTGATGAGCATGGCAAAGTCCTCATCATCGTCTTCCGATGATTCATCTTCATTAAAGGAGGATAGAGTTGCCTTGAAAGCTATTGCTTTCTTCTTTGGAGCCTCCCTTTCTTCTCTCACCTTCATTTCCTTCTCATGAGTTTTGAGATTACCAATGAAGCCGTAGAAGTCCATCTCCTATCTATCATTGAACTCCTTGATGGCAGTTGCCTTGACTTCCTAAGTTTTAGGAAGAGCTCTAATGACCTTCCGAATCTTTTGATCATTATCAATCGTGTCACCTAAAGAAGATAAACCGTTAGTGATCTTGGTGAACCGAGTGAGCATTTCATCTATATATTCATTTTCAAGCATATAAAAATTCTCATATTGAGAACGGAGCAAGTCAATTTTAGATTTTTGACTTGAGACGTTCCCTCATAAGTAATTATAAGATCATTCCAAACTTCATAAGCATAATTATAATTTATAACACGAGAAAGATCATCATTCAATGCCTGTGTGAGTGCATATTGGGCTTTAGCATTGGCCTCATAATCCTTGGTGGTTGCGTCGGACCATATATCCTCATCACCGTGAGGTTTTACAAATTCTTTGGTAATGGCTTTGGCAACTCTAACTCCTAGGGACTTAAGAAATAAGTTCATTTTGACCTTCCAAATGGGGAAGTTCAACCCATCAAATTTGGGTGGGGACTTGATGCTAGAGAAGTCGTGTGATGCCATGAAAACAAGTAAGTGCACAAACAAAGAATAAATACACCAAATGAATATAATCAAATAAAGAGGATCTCCCTAAGGTGGTTAAACCAAAAAACTAGGGTCAGGCTCTGATGCCAATCGAAAATCACCTGGGGGTGAATAGGTGATGGCTATACTAAATGGCAAATAATGCGGAATTAAAATAACTTACTAGCAACCTAGCAAATAACAAATGCAATTAAATAAAACTTGCAAGAGAGTAAGCAATATAGAGTGCAAGTAAAGAGAGAGTAAGTAATCACAAACACGGGAGATTTATTTCGAGGTTCGAGCCACTGCTCTACGTCCAAGCCTTCAAGACTATGAAGGATTTTCACTATGATCAATCCAACTAGGTCATCAATCGGTTACAAGTTCTCACTAGAATTCTTAGGACACACTAGTCCTCTCTCACAGTGCCACAACACCAACTCGGAACTCACTAGCTCGCTCGACGTCGCAACCTCTACAACTTCTCAATCGAAGAAAATCGGTGACCAACTCTTGACCACATAATAGCTCACAAGTACAATCCTATAACCAAGATGAGGAAGTGAAACTCTTTGGGATTGTGTAGTGAAAATAGTTAGTAGAGAAGTAGAGGGAAGGCTCAAGCTAAAACACAAATCTATGAAAATCTTTAGCTCAAAAAGAGATCTTTTGCAAAGAGGTTAAAACTTGTAAAACTTTGATCTAATGCTTAGAAATCTTGTTATTGAGTTGTTTCATAGTTTGATTATTTATAGAGGATGAAAAAAAGGGTAGAAAACACAATAGAGCCGTTGGGACAAGACCCAAAAAAAGACAAATTTGAAACTAGCCGTTGGGAGCCAACTCAGCAGAAAACTCTGTTGCCAGTCGACCGGGCGGTCGACCGCCAACTGTCAGATTTTTGACCGTTAGGGAAAGCGGTTGACCGTCCGGTCGACCGTAGTTCCCAACCAGAGAGTGAAAATTCTCTGTCGGTCGACCGGGCAATCGACCAGACATAATATAGAGCAATGCTCTTGCAGACGGTCAACCGCCCGGTCGACCGACGTGCACACTTGCACTTTGGTGCATATCAGTCGACCACCCGGTTGACCGATAGAGCAATTTTGCTCTTCCTACTGTCAACCGCCTGGTCGACCGACAGTGGGCCAAAATCTTGATCTGAATATATTTCGAAACCAATCTTTTACCAATGAAATTTTCTTTGATATATAAATGCAAAATAGAGTTCTAGAGACTTGAAAAACTAGTGTGTGATCATGGATCAACACCAAAATAAAATAGAACTATATTTTTATAAAATTCTTTTCTAAAACAAGAACCAGGTTTTTCCAAAACTTGTCTTTCCAAACTCGATAAGAAAAACGGTAAGAAGCATAGTTGTAAACTTTTGTTGAAAACACAATTTTGTATGAAATCTGTGTGTGTGTGTGTGTCAATCCCAAAAGCTATCAACCTCTATCATCTTGATTTTAACAAACAACTATTAATCCTATCTAAAATAGAAAAAATAAAAATGCAAATCTTGTAATAGTCTTCTGCATATTACTTGATTCTTGAGCTCTCTAGTGTGCTTAGGCTCTGGGATCTAAATCTTCTTGGCTTTTAAATGTGTGAGTCTTGTGATGGAGCCGAGATGCAATAAATAGTTTTACCTGAAACTTTATGATTGGTAGTGAAAAATGCATTTTTATCATATCATTTACCATCACATTTTCATATTTATTCATTTAATTCTGCACATTTATTAATATTTTGTGATTTATTGTGTGCAGGCCTCGAAATAATAAAAAGAAAGAATTAAAGCCTAAAAAGAGCCCAAAAGCCCATGTTTGAAGCCCAAGTGCAAAAGTGCAAATACCAAATGTCAAAAGTGCAAATACACAAGGGCTAAAGTTGCAAATATTAAAGAATAGGGAAGGATAGACTTCTATCCAACCCTAAACACTTGCAGATGAGGATAAAAGCCAAAGAAGAGAGTGCAAAGATAAGGAAATTCATGGATAAAGATATTGGGAGATTTGAGATCTAGATAACTTGATCTCTAAGTTATATCCAAATCCCAAGATAAAGAGCCAGGATCAAGCTTCCAAAAGAAAACGACCAGATGGACGGACCAGGAGAAGCCACGCGCCAAAGCGCGTGGCCAGCAGCCACTGTAGTGCCGCGGAAACGCGGCCCAAGCCGCGTTTCTGCGGCAATCCTGCCTTATCCCGTCACCTGTTTTCGTGGAGGAGTTGTGATGGGACTCTACTTCCTTTTGCACCTATAAATACCCCCTGCAGTGCAACGTACAGAGTGTCCAGCGAAGAGCCAAGGGCCAAAAGCTAGGGTTTTTAGGTTTTTCTTCTTTCTTCTAGGTTAGATTTTCTTTCCTCCTTTGTAATTTTTATTTATTTTCTTTTTGTAAAAACTGAGAGGAGATGATGTACTCATGGAGGAAGGGATCTACTTGTACTGATGGTGACAGTCGGTGTAAGTTTTATTTTTCCACCATTGTTTAATAATCGAATCGAGGTTTGTTTTTATTCTTGTATTATTTTATGTTCTTTTATTTTTATTTAATCTTGTGTATCTCAGTATCTGTTTGCTTTCTTCTATTTTTCTCTCTAATGTCTTTCCCACCATGAGAACCAACTGCTTCGAGAATACCTAACCAAAGAAGAGCCCTTGATGGCCTATGACGATGAACAGGTCTTCATAGTTGTCTTTTATTTCATAGTTAGGAAGGCGGACGATCCTATACGCCATGCTTGTACGCCTTCTGTAACACCCCATCCTCGGTATACATACACAGTTATGTATCCTGATTTTTGGAGAGTATTTTATTTTATTTTATTTTA
Organism: Agave tequilana; assembly: GCA_038442645.1. Lineage (NCBI taxonomy): Eukaryota > Viridiplantae > Streptophyta > Magnoliopsida > Asparagales > Asparagaceae > Agave > Agave tequilana. The sequence continues at coordinate 85,734 of JAVJIF010010810.1, forward strand.
TTTTATTTTATTTTATTTTATTTTATTTTCTGTTATTTAAATCCTTACTCATATAGCAGTACTGCATGATTTGACCTTTTTGGTAATCAGATTTGATCGATTTCAGTTTCAAATATTATATTTTAATATTCTCGATTTTTCATGATTTTCTGAAATTTTTCAGAATTTAATTGTAAATCTTCAAAACCGGTGTCGACTAGTGTCGCTGACCGACTCTCAGATTTTTAATTTACAAACGGAGTTGAGAATCTAGAAACGGCTTTCACAGTATTCCTTAAAATTATGATTTCTATCTAAATGATTTTTTTGAGAATTTTTAGATTTTATCAAAAATCCAGCCTACCCGGTGTAGACACCGTTCACAGTGAATTCCAGGATTTTTATTTTAAAAATGGAATTGAATTTCTAAAAACTGATTTCACTAAAAATTTTAAAATAATATTTATTATTTTGAGAATTTTTGGGAGACTTTTTGAGATACTTCAATTTTTGGACTTTTCTGGAATTTCCGGTGTTTTTCCCAGATACCGGAATTTCATCCAGATATTTCACTTTTCTCTTTTTCCCATTTTCTCTCTCCTTTTTCAAACGCGAGTTTCACCAACTTAGGATTCTGCATTCAATGCAGAGATCCTCTCCATGCTGCCTTTAATGCACTGCTAATCAATCCCAATCAAGTCATTATGACTTTTGTCCTTTTGGCTAAACACAACTTTTGCGTTTTCTACTGGACGCAACCTTGATTTCCGCGTTTGGCTCCTTTTTGCCTAGACGCAGCTTTGATTGTCTTGGGGATGCGACATTCTTTGAAAGGAAACGCCAAGCTTCATTCATGAAGTGGAGATGGCACATTATTAAATTATTTTCCCCCCTTTATATATATATGCACTCCCTCCTTCTCTCTCCTTCATTCATTCTTTTTCCTCTCTTCTTCTTCTTTGTTTCCAGAGAGCACAGCAGCAAACAGCAGCCCAAGCTTCTTGGCTGGCCATCACAACCCATTTTCTCCATCTTTTCACCACCAATAACTCCACCAACTCTCCCACCTTCTTCCCCTTCATCTCCTTCTCCATTTCCAACAACTACACCATCTTCTTCAACCTCTTTTCACCAAGAAACATCAAAGAAACCCATCCTCTCCATCAAACTTCACCACCATCTCCACCACCACCTGCACCACCGTAGCCACCACCAAGCATACCATCTTCACCTCCTCGTCATCCTCTTTCCGTCGAACTATAGATTCGTCCCCCGAAACATCGTTTGCAAAATCCCATTTTGTCAAATTGAACTATACTTGCACCATCAACCTCCCTCCTTCTCTTTTAAGGCCGGTCACCTCCGTTGGATTGGGAGCCGTGCTCCTCGTCATCATCGGCAAGACTCTAAGGCCGGTACCCTCCTTTTGGATTGGGGCCGAGCTTTTCTTCGTCGGACGCATCAAAGGAACATTTTAGGCGAGTAACTCTACTCGCCAAGACATGGATAACTATTTTCATACTTGTATTTTTATCAACAAACGCAACTCTCAAAAGTTGGTTCTGCTCTCTGTTTGCCCAGTATTAGTCGACTTGATCCCTTTATTAGTCGACTTGAACCCCTTATTAGTCGACTACACCCTTGTCCCAAGTCGACTAACTTATTTGAGACGCGGCCTTATTTCTGAAGACGCGACTTTATAAGTCGACCACTCCCTTGACCCTAGTCGACTAACTTATTACTGAAGACGCGGCTCTACGAGACGCGGCCTTATTAGTCGACTAACCCTTTACCCCTAGTCGACTAACCTTTTCCTGAAGACGCGACCCCTTGAAACGCAGCCTTATTAGTCGACTACCCCTTTCTCTATAGTCGACTAACTCCTTTATAAGTCAACTACTTGCCTCTCCCTAGTCGACTAACTTTGGCTGCCTGCTGTGGTTAATTACTTCTTTGAATATGAACCTTATCCGCGGGACTTGTATTATATATATTGTTATGTTATGACGTATTACCTGCCAGATCACTTGTCACTACCATGATTATACTGATACCTGTTATGAATAGCTCTCCACCCATGACTTGCCACTGGACTAATATCAATCTCTTGACATGACTTGTCACTTGAAGAATATCTCCTCTTGTCATGCTATCTCTTGACACCAGGCATGACACACTTGACTCTTTTAATTATCACGATAACGGGAATAGTAACCGGGCATCTCGTTTTACAAATTTGAATTACATGATAGTACACGTCGTGCTCCTGATACTCCTGTCTTCATAATATTCCGGACTTGCTCCTGCTCATTCCGAAATCGGATAATTACCTAAATAACTCATAAAATGAGGCAACTTATATTGGGTCGGGGGAAACATGCGGCTGTCAATATATGTTCGTGTTTACAGTGGCACTAGGTATGTTGTGCAACTAAATTTCCGGTCTGACCTGAGGGCCTCCAGGCGACCGAGGGGAGTGCTGGCTCCCTCATTCCTGGTACCATCTTGATAAGGGCATTCCATAAGACCCTCATGTACGCCTTGCGGCTGGTTCTGAGCACCAGTAACGGAACGTCATGGACCGTGGTCCCGGGCAAGCACGGGACCCACTGTAAACATTGTTCGTTGATACCCCCGCTAGTTTCCAATAACAACCTTGCTTACTCGGATGTGGATCTATGTGTGTTGGGACGCTAGTTCACATAGCTAAACATCAGAGTAAGACAAGTAATAATAATAAAACGTCAACTGTGGATCCGTTTTATGCGCTTGGATTACGGTGACATGAGATAAAGGTATATAGATGAGGGCTTCCTTGTTTGGATTATTCCCTCGAGGTACTAGTCTCATGAGGTCGTAGCCTAAGCTAGTGCAATGTCTTCCTAACTTTAACTCATTATGCTTCCTTTACCTGCTGGCTGATTATTCGTGATACTACATCAACTTTCCTACTCTTATCTCTTATGCCACTCGACTGTAACCTGATCATTTGTTTGGGAGGTCCTGACTCCCTTGAATTTGTATGTTCAGGTTCTGAAGCGTGGATTGAAGTAGAGCCCTCCACTGAAGATCAAGCCTATTTCTCGGAACAAGCTGATTTGTCCTAACTCCTTCCGTTCCTGAATCCTTCTGCTAGCTCGGGGAACTTCCTCTCAGCCCGTGAGCACTTTTTGTTGTACAAATTGTAATTTTACTTTTGTATTTGGCTATGATATAATGTACGTGTATCAGTATATCACACTCTATGATGACTTTGTAATCTTTATGTTGGAATGTATATTGCCACGTGCTTCCGTACTCTTTCACTTGCACGTATTGTTGCTTAGCGTATATACGTGAGGGTACTTCCGATCTGCGTATGTACGTCGCAGTAACGCCTCCGTACCCTCCGGATAGGGGCGTTGCAGGTTGGTATCAGAGCCTAGGCTCTCACACCTACAGTACAACCAAATTGCAAATTAATGGGATCTTAATTTGCAGTCGGGGCGCATGAGTTTCGGTAAACATTCCAACTACAAAGTTATCCATTTCCTCTTGGTATTCCTCCCCTTGATTCCTAAAGTCTATCTATCTTCTGCTTTCACTCCTCTTTTCAGACATCTTTTACCAACATAGATATGGATAGGAGGGCAGGACGTAACAATTCTGGGCAGCCACAGAATGGACCCACAGGGGAAAATGCTGATATTCTTAGGGTTATCCAGAATATGGTGGAGAATCAACAAAGGCAGACCGAACTCCTCCGGCAAGGATTGATAGCAGCTCCTCAAGAACGGAGGCCAGGCAACGTGTCAGACTTCAGGCGGTTGCAGCCGGCAATATTTACGGGGGGGGAAGACCGCTGGATGCCGAGCAGTGGCTAATCGACACAACAGATCTCTTGAAGGCAGCACGGGTTCCAGAGGAAGATCAGGTGGAGGTCGCCAAGATCCAACTAAAGGATGTGGCTAGAAACTGGTGGTTAGCTGAAGAAGCGAGACTGGATAAACCCATCACTTGGGACCAATTCTCTAAAAGCTTTTATGATAGATTCTTCCCTACCACTGCTCAGAAGGAGATGGAAGAACAATTCATCCGACTTCAACAATGGAACCGATCTGTCGATGAATATGCCGCTGAGTTCTTAAGGCTGAGTCGTTTTGCTCCGTATATGATAGCTGATGAGGAGAAACAGGCAAGCAGATTTCAGCAGGGCTTACAAATGGATATTCAAGTCCTTTTGATTCCCCAACAGCTGAAAACATATTCCCAGGTCCTCACTGTAGCTCGAGAGGTGGAACGAGGATTGGAAAAAAAGAACCTTGATCAGAGGAGGAGTCAGGCCATGAAGAGGCCATTTCAACAACTGGGCAGAGGAGGTCCAGTCAGGGCTGCAAAAGCCCCAATGGTCAGAAGACCATTTCGATCCGCCCCTCTTCAGATAACTCGACCACTTCCTATATGTGACTATTGCCAGAGGACAGGCCACACATGTCAGGAGTGTCGTAGGGCCAATGGATTATGCCTGATATGTGGGTCTGGTGATCACACAATAGAAGGCTGTTTTCCATTATGTTTGCAAAGGGGAAAAACTTACAAAAAAGAGTTTGAGGAGATAAATTACAAGTATTCTAAAAAAAGATTACAAGTAGATCTCCTCAGAGATTCTGGAGAAGTGTGCCGATAGGAGTCTGGTCAGCGCGCGACCACTTTGTCCCTTTGACGATGCGAGCGATGAGATTCCCTTCTCGCCTGGTTCGGGGAATCAGAGAACAGAAGGTTGGTAGAACCTTCTTGCTGCTTCTCAAAATCGCCTTCAATTAGGAATTCCTTCTCGCCTGGTTCCGGAGATTCCTTGAGAAGAAGGACGATGTTAGGGTATCAACACCCTGAATAGAGAAAGCAATTCTCCAAAGGTCTCTGAATTCGAGAACGCACGGTGCGTTATGAAGAAGCCTCTGCTTGTGGAGTCCTCTTGTATGCCTCTGTGTCTTGATCGATCGATCCTCCTCTCCCTCTCTCTCCTTGTACCCCTGGCGGGCTATTTATAGGGAGAGCAAGGGTATAATCGTCTCTTGAAAATATGGAAACAGATTGAATCGAATCTGTTTAAAATATGGAAAGTAGCCTTGCTGCGAGGCTAAGATCAGCTTCTGCGAAGCTAGAATTGGCAGGTCGGTTGACCTTCTCGATCCTTTCCATATCGTTGGAGGATTTCCCCTGATCCTCTTACTCATTTTAGAAGAGTCAAGAGATTGTGGCAATCAACTGCCAAATTTGATCTCTGATTTGATCTTAATTAGATTTGATCTGATTGGATCCGATCTCATCCGGAGATTTGATTGGTCAAAGGTTGACCGTGGCAGATTCATAGCGGAGCTGTCCGCATTGAGCTCGTAGCGGAGCTAGAGGCAGCTTCTGGCGAAATCCGAAAGAAACCCTTTGGCGGAGCTGGAAGTCCTCTGTGGCGAAGTTTGCGAGTTAGCTTCCTGGCGAGGCTTTGAATGGCTTCAAGGCGAAGTCGAGTGATATTAGCCTCTCAAGCGAGGCTATCCCTTTGGGCTCATACGATGCTAAGTGCTAGCACCTTAGACCTGCTGAGGTCTGTTTAGAAACAATCCGGGTTCACTGTCTGCTTGCTGGATCAATGGAGTCCAAGTTGCTTCCTTGTCCCTCGGAGATGGGTGAAAACTGGTCTTCAGCTCGTCTATCACTTGTCTTTTGTAAATGTCAACAAGTTTAGACATTGTTCGGACCAATAAGAATCTTGTCTTTTTTAAGTGTCAACAAGACCCCCTTCAAAGTTTTCAGAAGTCTGCAATGGCTCAGACTTCGAAATACTTTGAACTGCTTTGATTGGTGGTGTGTGGAGTATGAACGTCGCCATGATGGTTGAGTTCAACTTTGTTTTAAATCCTGCTTTGAGATGTAGATTCGCCGAGGAATCATGTAGACTGGGTAGCTTCGCAGCTAGTAGCCCCGCATCTGGGCTTCTGAAGACATGTTCGCTTGGGAGGGCATGTCGCTTTCCCGAGATCAACTGCCGTGGGCTGGTTACGAGGAGGATTACTCCTTTCTTCGTGCTGATCGAGGGAGATATTCTCCGATTTGCACGTTTCCGAGGGAGGATATTCCCTTTCTTCAAGGCGCAATAAGTGCCTTTATGAGGGAGACGTTTCTTCCTTTGCACGGTTCCAAGGGAGACCGTCCCTTTTCTCAAGGCGTGATAAATGCCTTAAATGCGCTCGTGCTTCCACGCTTGAGGCGGCAGCGCTCAGGCCATGGGGCCTATAAATAGGACACTTGAGGTCCTCTGAAGAGAAGTGCTTTGCCTCTCTTCTCTTCTCTTGGTTTGAAAGAGATACTCAGATCTCTGAACTAGTGGGAATGCCCACTCTGGTCATTATCCGGCCAAGGACCGGTAAGTCTTGATCGTTCAACGACTTCACCGATTTTAGGGAATTTATCTCCCTTAATTCAGCTTTAGCAGCTGCTTCAGGGATTAGCTTCCCTTGTTCTTCATCTTACAATTGACTGATCTGTAGAGAAAGATTTTGGCATAGCTTCCTAGAAAGATCGCTTCATGTTAAATCCGCTGCCCAGACAAAACTTGGGACTTGGTCTCTTCAATAGTTGAGCCAGTCTTGCCATATAGGCGGAGTTAAGACTATCCCACGGGGTCAGTCTGGCTAGCCATATAGGCGAGGCTTGGGCTTGGCGTTTGCTGAGCCAGCCCATCAGTGCTGTGCAGGCGAGGCTTGTCCTCTGCTTTTACTGAAATTGGATTGCTTTGACCCAAGGATTCTGATTTGCAGTTTTTTCTGTGCTTAACTGCTAATCTGTTCTGATTTGCCTCGCAGTGGGCTATGCTCGCCAATCTTGTGACTTGATGGAAGGAACCATAAAATTGCCTTATGCTTCCCCAGTTGAAGCTTTACTTTTAAGCAGGAGGAACAATTCGGGGCAGCGGGTGCATGTCCCAGAGGCTGCTGGCAGCCTCTTATCCGAGATGATTCGTTCTGATGTGAGGCTGGTAGCCGCTTTGTCGGAGATGATCCGCTTCAAGATAGTGGGCGTCGCCTGTGAGATCACTGGCATCATTGCCAACTTTCAACTTTGGTGGCCTTTGGGGGCGATCCACTTTGGAAAGAAGGACATCACACCCGTTAGATCACTGGTACCACTGCCGATTCCCATTATACGTGATCTATTGTGTTGGCGGCGATAGGTTTCTATTGCCAGGCTTCAACAAAAATGGCCTGGCAGGATCTGCCATTTTTGTGGAGAATAATGACCGTGTCCTTGCGGCACCACTGATTACAGCCTTGTGCAGGAGGAAGGCCTCCTTTGTCCAGTCGGTTTGACTTAGAAGCGGATAAAATCACTTGTATGCTTTTTTGCACAAATTACCCTGTCGAGCAACTGGGTGTGTTGTATGAAACACAACTTCGATGTAATATCAATGTACCCTTCTTTTTTTAAATCAATGAAAGTTCATCTTCTAATCATCTGATCTTCGCTTGCTTTCTTTGAAGGTTTGGCCATAGCGGGGCTAAACCGTATGCGGAGTTAAGGACATAGTCCTTTCTTTGAGTGATCTTCGCGAGACTGGCATGTCAGCGCCTTTTTAGAGGGCTAAGGTAAGCCTCTCGGCGAATGTCCTTGAAGGATTGTGCGAAATCCGCACTTTAAGCCAGGGCGAAGTTAACCCTTAGCGGAATCGAAGCAGCGCTTCTCGGGAAGGCGCTTTGGGCGGCGTTTCGAATTAATTCGAAACGGCGGCACGCGCCCTTTTCGAGGCCTCATTTCAGGCGCTGATTGGCCTATAAAAGCCCGATCGGGCTGAGTAGGAAAAGATCTCCTTTTTTCAGAGAGATTTCTTGACTTTCCCTCTTCCTCTTCCTTCTTTGTTCAGAGAACCCTGAGAACTCTTGCAACCCTTTAATGGCGCCCAAAAGGCGAGCGGGAAAAGAAGTGGCGACTTCTGCAGCGGAGGGTCCTCCTCCTCCTCCGGTCATCGAGCGACCAGTCACCGATAAGGGATTTTCCTATCTGATTAGAGACCGTGGTCTCTCTCCTTTGGAGCCAACATTTGGCTATTAGGATGATCGAATATGATCTGTCCTCATTAGGGAACTCGTTTCCTTGAATCTCCCTATCTTCCTTGCACAAGGGAATTAAGAACCGAACAGTTCCTCGTACGAAGCCATTACTCGGGCAGTCTCCATCCTGTTGAGGAACAGGATATAGGTCTGTTCCTTCAGTCATGGTCACAAAGGGTGACTTTTGACCATGATGCCCTCTTGGTGACGTTAGCCCTTAGGGCTATACCACTTCCCGTTTAAGCGAAGTTGGTACTTTGGACGCTTTCTGCAAAAATGAAATTTTATCCGCGAGATCAAGCTTCATCAAGGCTATCGCCTTGCTGGCCTTGCTTACTGAGCGAGGCTATGCCTCACTTGATTGTTGAACTAATCATAGTTCGTTTCTGTCTTTGCAGTGCATTACACTCCCGATCTCCTGAGCAGTCTGTTTGGGCTGACCAGTGGAGCAGATGGTAACCTCAGCATGCAGTTTCATAGACAGGCTTCTTTGTTCAGTGAGCGGAGCTCCCTCGTCCGGGATACGCTCATCCAAGGCGGTCATCCGCAGACCACGCGGAGTATCTTGACCACGGCTCCTCTTGAGGATGTTGACCGTCGGACTTACAGAAAGCCCGACTTTATGTTCGGGGACGCCGCATCCGATCCCGATCGCCAGTTGCAGGCAGGCGAAGGACAATGGATCTTTCAACTGGATGGCGAGAAGTTTTACCTTCCGTCGACTAAGCGACACTTTCCTTTATCTTCTTTCATGAATGTGACTCAGGCTCGGAAGATGGCGTGGGGCGTAAGCTGAAGCGTCGAATCCGTCCATGTTGGGAGATTAACCTTTCAGTCGGGCTATTCGAGGGCGGGCCCTCCCCTCAGCATAATGGGGCTATACCCTGGGAAGGTATCGCGGGAACTTCTAGTGGGAGAGAACCCGGCTGTGGCGCAGACCTTTGGCACTCAATTCTGCGCAGTTGGCGGGAACTATCCTGCAACTGACTTCAGGGCTCCCGGTTGGGTTCATCCTCCTAAGACATGGTGGGCGGAGTTGACCAACTATATCCTCGCTCACTTCGAGGAGGACTTGGAGGGGTTGAATCTCTATGAGGCCGTCAGGGTGACCTGCTACGGCATTGAGATGAAGGTGGCGTGCTTCTACGCCATCCTTGAGTTGTACTGCCCGGCTTCGGGGACTTTCTTCACCCCGGTTGGCGAGCTGGGCATGGCTTTGCATGAGATGTGGGAAATCTCTGCTTTGCCTTTCGGGTCTCTTCCATACGAAGAGTACTTTCCCTGTGAGGCGGAGTTGGCTCTCCTGGAGAAGCAGGAGCCTGCTATGCTCGAGACTTATCGGGAGTTGATGTGCCACTTGCATATTTGTTCTAGCATTCACGGTGGTGGCAAGGGTAGCTCGAAGAGCTTAAAGAGCTGGGGAAGTTACCTGTTCCCAGACATGAAGAATGCTCCTGAAGCAGCTCATCGCGGAGTTACTGATGGCGATATTGTTGAACGGATGGAGATGTGTCTCCAAAGGGATATCGTCGTAACAGAAGACGCAGGTCCCTATGAGAAGGGTGATACCCTTCGGAGCTTTCACCATCAGGCCCGTCGGCCTATGTCTCGAAAGGCGCTGCTGGCCGGTTTCTTAACCGTCTGGTTAAAGAAGTGTGTTGTGCCTTCTTCCTCGGGTGACATCGTCCACCCGAATGTTCTGCTACCCGCCGTTTGCCTGGCCCATGGTCACCGTCTGGGTCTTCTCCCAGCCATGGTATGCTGTATTCAAAGAGGCCTTCGCGCACTAACGGAGGCTTTCTGCAGGCCACCGGCGGCAAGACGTGGGAAGAGTGCTATCCTTCCTTGCGATGGACCCAATCCTAGGGTGGGTCTACCGTACACCTACTTGATGGCGTGGTTCGCCTTACACTGCCCTACTTTGATTGGAGCTGGGGAAGATCCTCCGCAGGGTTGTAACGCCCCGATTCCACTGATACGGGGACGTCACTGCGACGTATATACGCAGGCCAGAAATTGCCCCAAACGTATATACGCTAAGCAAAAAGTACAACAAGAAACAGAGTACACGACAAAGCGTGGTATCAATACATATGCCAACATAAAGAGTACACATACAAAGTTATCACAGGATATTATAAAGTATTACACAATGCATGTGTATTACATCATAACCAAGTCCAAAAGAAATATATACAAATATGTATACAAAAAAAAGCTCACAAGTAGAAAGAGGAACTCGTGAGTCAAAAGGTAAGTCTGGCACGAAGGGACTGGAACTAGTCCGCCTGCTCACTAAAGAAAGCCTGATCTTCGGTGGATGGCTCCACTTCGACCCAAGCCTCGGAATCTGAATATGCAAATCCAAGGGATCAAGACATATAACGATAAACAATATATATGGCCAAATGGCTAGGATACATGAATAAAGAAAACTGGAACGGTCTAATGAATATAAACCAACAGGTAAGGAAAGCATATATAACTGAAGTCAGAAAGGAATGAATGCATAGCTCTAGTCTATTATTATTATTACTTGCTTTACTGTGATATCTAGCTATGTGACCCAGCGCCCCAGCGCACATAGATCCATATCCTAGTAACTCAAGGTTGTTATTGAAAACAGCGGGGGTATCGACGAACTATGTTTACAGTGGACCCCGTACATGCCCGGGATAACGGTCCAGGATTGTTCCGTTGCTTGGTGACGGAAGCCAGCCGCTAGGCTATTCAGGAGGGTCTTATGTATGCCCTTAGTCATGACTGATTCAGGAATAGGGAGCAAGCACTCCCCTCGGTCCCCTGGTGTACCGCAGGTTAGACCGGAATATGATTGTACAATATACCTACTACCACTGTAAACACGAACACGTATCGATATCCGCATATTTCCCCCGACCCATATGTAAGTTGGTGCTTTTTATGTAAAGGTCAAGTGTATCATGCTTAGTTTTAAGAGATGGCATGATAAGTGGTGATATTACTATTTAACATGTCATGAAACGAGTATATGCAATAATAAGTCATGAGATAACAAGAGATACATCCATCCAGTAATAGGTCATGTAGAGCCAGTATTGAAGCATGAACAAGCAAGATATAGTACACATATAACAAGTATAAGAACCAAATTCAGAACAGAAATTAACTATGACACACAGTCAGAATTAGTCGACTAGGGGTAAGGGTTAGTCGACTAATAGGGGTCTCCAGTCGACTAACAGATATTTAAGTCGACTAAGTCTGTTGATACAGAAAGTTGGATTTCTGGTCCAGGGAGGATTAGTCGACTAGGAGGATTCAGGAGTCGACTAATAGGGATTTCCAGAGAGTTGAGATTTAGGTCCAGAAAAGATTAGTCGACTGATATTTGGGGTAAGTTGACTAATACTGTGTTTTCCAGAAAAGCTAAGTTTCAGCTAAGTGCTCTAGTCGACTAGCTCCTAGGGTAAGTCGACTAATCGTGGGAAAAACAGTGACAGAACAGATTTTCTGGAAATTGTGTTTGATGGTTCAATTCATGGTTTTGGTGACCTAGTGTACAAGAGGTGTGGATACAAGTGTTCTAGGGCTAATTCAAGTCTTGGTGAGTGAAATACTCACTTGGAACCGTTTGATTGAAGCTCTACGAGTCCGGAAAGAGTGTGGTTGACGGTTAGCTCCTAATTGATCCTTGACGACGAAGAGAGCTACGATCCAAGCTCCAAAGAAGTGACTTGAGCTGGAGGTGAAGAGCTTGGGGAGTTCTTGGGGCTAGGGTTGTGGTTGAGGAAGAAGAGGGTTGGTGAGAGTTCTTCTCTCTAGTGTTGAAATGAGGAAGAAAAGGATTAAAGTGTAAAGGAAAATGTATTTATAGGATTGGAGATTTTGTAAAGGGGTTGGAATTAAGATAGAAGTGAGGGGTTTTCTTGCAAAAAGGAGGGGGTGAGGTGTCCCTCACCTGGCCACTTGGCCGGCTATGGGAGAGACAGAGAATGAGTGGGATTAGATGGAAAGTGGGTGGGAAATGAGGTGGAAATTGTGGAATTTTGCAATTATTGAAAAAATGTCCGAAATTCAAGTATCTCGGAATGACCTGAAAATTTTACCAAAAATCAAGAATAATATTTGAAGGCTCATGGTGTAATTCGTTTGAAGAAATAATTTACAGTTTTAAAATTAAAAATCCCGGAATTAGTTATCTACCGACTCCGTTGGAATTTTCATAAATTCATAAAATTCTCAGAAAAAGTATTTAGATAGAAAATATGATTCTAAGAAATAATGTCTAAAGGATCTTCTAGAAATTCCTAACTGTTTACAAGATAAAAATCTGAGAATCGATCAGCGGCACTGGTCGACACCGGTTTTGAAAATATTTAATTAATTTCAGGAAAATTCCGGAAAATCATATAAAATCCAAAGTACAGGAAAATGACATTTGGAACTGAAATCGGTCGAATACAGGAAGTAATTCGGAAAAAAAAATACGATAGGGAAACTGAATACGCAACTAAGTACGTATTCCGGGAACGGGGTATTACAATCTACCCACCTTACAAAAATTTCGTCCTCGAAATTTCGTAAAGTGAAAGGGAACAGATAAATAAGGACAAGAAGGAAGATAACGGTAGATAAGAATAAGGATAAGAACAAGAATCGGAATAAGAAGGAAGAGTCTTACCAATCAAGTTGTGAAGAGATGAGGGTAACGCTCACGGATGACATCTTCTCGCTCCCACGTGGCCTCTCCAGGGGCATGCCTGTTCCAAGACACCAACACTAATGGTATAGCCTTGTTCTTCAATGTCTTGACACTTTTATCCACAATGGCCATCGGCTGCTCTTGATATGACAAATCCGGTTGTAGTTCCAGTTCGGAGTGATCCAGGATGTGACTATCATCTTTCACATACTTCCTCAACTGTGACACGTGGAAAACATTGTGAACTCCGTCCAAAGATGGCGGTAATGCCAATCTATAAGACACGTCTCCCACTCGATCCAAAATCTCAAATGGGCCGATATATCTCGGACTAAGCTTTCCACGAGTACCGAACGGATTACTCCCTTAGTAGGAGATATCTTCAAGAACACATGATCTCCTGCCTGGAACTCCAATGGCCTCCTCCGTGAATCTGCCCAACTCTTCTGCCGACTCTGAGCTGCCCTGAGATGATCTCTGATGACTCTGACTTTCTCTGTCGTCTGAATCAGGATCTCTGGCCCCAAAAGTCTTCTCTCACCGACTTCATCCCAACAAATCGGAGACCTACACTTCCTCTCATACAATGCTTCAAATGGTGCCATCTTGATACTTGCTTGATAACTGTTATTATAAGAAAACTCCGCCAAGTGAAGATGGTCTTCCCATGATCCCTGGAATTCAATCATGCAGGCCCTCAACATATCCTCAAGAATCTGGATAGTCCTCTCAGATTGTCCGTCTGTCTGAGGATGATATGATGTACTGAATTTCAGACGAGTCCCTAGACTTTCTTGGAGACTCTCCCAGAAATGAGATCTGAATCTGGTGTCTCGGTCTGATACAATACTAACAGGAACTCCATGTAGACGAACTATCTCCTTCAAGTACTTGTCTGCCAAGACCTCTGTTGACTGTCCCACCCTGAATGGTATAAAGTGAGCTGACTTGGTGAGACGGTCAATGATTATCCACACAGCATTATTACCTTTAGGACTTCGAGGCAATGCCGTAACAAAATCCATGGTAATGTGCTCCCACTTCCACTCGGGAATCGGTAAAGGTTGCAGAAGTCCCGCCGTCCTCTGATGCTCAATCTTTATCTGTTGACAAACCAAGCACTTGGCAACAAACTGGGCTATCTCCCTCTTCATAGCATTCCACCAAAACTGCTTCTTCAAGTCCTGATACATCTTGTTTCCCCCTGGGTGTATGGAATATGCTGAACTGTGAGCCTCTGCCAAAATCTTCTGCCGAACCTCTCCTTGGGGAACACAAAGTCTGCTACCAAAATATAAGGCACCATCCGGATGAATACTGATATCAGTCCTCAATCCAGCCTCTACCTGAGCTCGGAACTGCTGCAATCTGGGATCTTCCTTCTGAGCTTCCTTGATCTCATCTATTAATGTTGACTGAATCTGCAAAGCCATGAGCTGTCCTGCCTCCTCAGCTCCTCGAACCAACATCAAGTCCAATCTGATAATGTCCTGAATCAACTCCTTCTGCTGAGTGATTTGGACAAGCACCCTATTCTCTGGCATCCTGCTCAGTGCATCCGGTACTGTATTGACCTTGCCTGGATGGTATTGCAAGTCAATATCATAGTCCGCCATCAGCTCCAGCCACCGCCTCTGCCTCATGTTCAACTCCTTCTGTGAGAAAATATACTTGAGGCTCTTGTGATCCGTGTATATCAACACCTTATCTCCCAGAAGATAATGCCTCCAAATCTTCAAAGCAAATATAACAGCTGCTAGCTCCAAGTCATGATTTGGGTAGTTCCGCTCATGAGGCTTCAGTTGCCTGGATGCATATGCTATAACATGATCATGTTGCATAAGCACACACCCCAGGCCTTTCCCTGATGCATCACTGAATATGACCATCCCTCCTCTCCCTGAGGGAGTCTTCAAGATCGGAGCCGAAATGAGTCTCTGCTTCAACTGCTCAAATGCCAAAGCACATTCTTCTGTCCATATGTACCTCTCTCCTTTCCGGGTGAGCTTGGTCAACGGAGCTGCAATCCTAGAGAAATCCTGGACAAAGCGCCTGTAATATCCGGCTAGCCCAAGAAAACTCTTAATCTCAGTCACCGTCTCCGGAATAGGCCAATTCTTCACTGCTTGGACTTTGCTGGGATCCACCGAGATTCCTTCTGCTGAAACAATGTGCCCAAGGAAGGCTATACTGTCCAACCAGAAGTCACACTTGCTCCTCTTGGCATGAAGCTGCTCCTGCTGGAGGGTCTGCAACACAATCCTCAAGTGTTCTGCATGCTCCTTGTTGTTCTTGGAATAGATCAAGATGTCATCTATGAAGACAACAACGAACTGATCCAGGTAGGGCGAGAACACTCGGTTCATCAAATCCATGAAAACTGCAGGGGCATTGGTGACTCCGAAAGGCATAACTAGAAATTCATAGTGGCCATAACGGGTCCTGAATGCCGTCTTCGGGATATCCTCTGTCTTCATCCTTAGCTGATGGTACCCCGACTGCAAATCCAACTTAGAGAATACCCGGGCTCCATGAAGCTGATCAAACAAATCATCAATCCTTGGCAAGGGATACTTGTTCTTGATGGTAACCTTGTTCAATTCCCTGTAATCAATACAAAGTCTCTTACCACCATCCTTCTTGTTCGCCAATAGCACTGGAGCTCCCCATGGTGAAGCACTTGGCCGAATCAATCCCTTATCAGAGTACTCCTGCAGCTGCTTCTTCAGAATCTCTAGCTCCGACGGTGCCATCCTGTACGGAGCCTTAGATATAGGAGCTGTCCCAGGCACAGTATCAATTGAGAACTCGATCACCCTTTTTGGTGGCAGTCCTGAGATCTCAACAAACACTCCTGGAAATTCATCCCACACCGGTACTCCTTTCTGAACCTCTGAAGTAGTCAACCGAGTCTTTCTCTTGGTAGACTTCACCTCACCACAAAATTGAAATTCCGGTTGACGGGGAATCCTGAAAATAATCTTCTTCTCCCTACAGTCAATGACTGCATGGTACTGACTGAGCCAGGTCATGCCTAAGATTACGTCGTACCCTTTAGTGTCTAGCACGAGCATATCTATGGCCAAGGTCTTATCACAAAGTTCCACTGGACAATCAGCACAAACCCTAGAAGACATGACTACTCCATTCCCGGTACTAATCTCCCATTTGTGGTCTAACACTTTAACAGGTATAGAATGCAATGCCACAAAATGATCTGAGATAAAACAATGCGAAGCACCGGAATCGAAGAGGGCTAAAACAGGTTGAGAATGCACTCTGATATTACTTGTTATCACCTCCTCAGAAGTCTCAGCTTCCACTTCCGTCAAGTTGTAGGCTTGACCTCTTCCACGCCCTGCTGCTGTCCTAGCTCCCCTCTGGACTGGGCGAATAGCTTGCTGCGGAGGAGGGGGAGGGACTTTCCTGATCATCGGTCCCTGATTCCTCAGCCCCGGTGGCCCTGGAAGTGCTCTCTGTCCACTCGGTCCCTGCAGTGCTGGCACAGCTTGACCGGCTATCCCCATCCTTCTGTGCGGACAGGCTTCTATAGAATGATCCCTGGACCCACACACCAAACACAATCCATTTGCCCTCCGGCAATTCTGACGAATGTGGCCCGGTTTCTGACAATAACTGCAGAAGGTCGATGGTTGGCCCGCCTGGTAAGGAGCTGGTCTGAATTGCTGCCTCATCTGCACCTTCGCTGCTCTGAATGGGCCTCCTCTCCCCATTGGTGGAAACGGCCTCTTCATGGCCTGGTTCCTCATCTGATCCTCTCGCTTCTTCTCCAACCCACGCTCCACTTCTCGAGCTATGGTGAGAACCTCAGAATAAGTCTTCAGTTGCTGGGGCATCAAGAAGACCTGTATGTCCATCTGCAGGCCCTGCTGGAATCTGCTTGCCCGCTTCTCCTCGTCCGTTACCATGTACGGAGCAAAGCGGCTCAATCTAAGAAACTCTGCAGCATACTCGTCCACGGACTTGCTCCCTTGCTGAAGCCTGATAAACTGCTCTTCCATGTCTTTCTGAGCAGTAGCAGGGAAGAATCTGTCGTAGAAACTCTTGGAGAACGTGTCCCAGGTGACAGGTTTCTCCAATCTGGCCTCTTCAGCTAGCCACCAAGTTCTGGCTATGTCCTTCAGCTGAATCTTGGCGACCTCCACTTGATTCTCCTTCGGTACTCTGGCCGCATTCAACAAGTCTGCGGTATCTGTCAGCCATTGTTCAGCATCCAAGGGCTTCTCTTCTCCCGAGAAGATGGCTGGTTGCAGCCTCCTGAAGTCCGATACATTTCCCGGCCTCTGCTCCTTCGGTGCTGCCAATTCTTGCCTGAGGAGTTCAGTCTGCTGCTGCTGGTTTTCCATCATGGTCTGAATGACCTTCAAAATATCCACATTCTCCCCTGTGGGTCCATTCGATGCTTGCCCCGAGTGGTTACGGCCCGTCCTTCTCTCCATACCGATTGGTGAAAGATAACTGGAATTGGAAAAATGGAAGGAATTTAGGACACAAGGGATGGAATTAAGGAGGAATCAAGAAGGACTAGATAACTTTGTACATTGTAGTTGGCATCAGCAAATTATTAATTTGCTGCTTGATTGTACTTTAGGTGTGAGAGCCTAGGCTCTGATACCAACCTGTAACGCCCCGATTCCACTGATACGGGGACGTCACTGCGACGTATATACGCAGGTCAGAAATTGCCCCAAACGTATATACGCTAAGCAAAAAGTACAACAAGAAACAGAGTACACGACAAAGCGTGGTATCAATACATATGCCAACATAAAGAGTACACATACAAAGTTATCACAGGATATTATAAAGTATTACACAATGCATGTGTATTACATCATAACCAAGTCCAAAAGAAATATATACAAATATGTATACAAAAAAAAGCTCACAAGTAGAAAGAGGAACTCGTGAGTCAAAAGGTAAGTCTGGCACGAAGGGACTGGAACTAGTCCGCCTGCTCACTAAAGAAAGCCTGATCTTCGGTGGATGGCTCCACTTCGACCCAAGCCTCGGAATCTGAATATGCAAATCCAAGGGATCAAGACATATAACGATAAACAATATATATGGCCAAATGGCTAGGATACATGAATAAAGAAAACTGGAACGGTCTAATGAATATAAACCAACAGGTAAGGAAAGCATATATAACTGAAGTCAGAAAGGAATGAATGCATAGCTCTAGTCTATTATTATTATTACTTGCTTTACTGTGATATCTAGCTATGTGACCCAGCGTCCCAGCGCACATAGATCCATATCCTAGTAACTCAAGGTTGTTATTGAAAACAGCGGGGGTATCGACGAACTATGTTTACAGTGGACCCCGTACATGCCCGGGATAACGGTCCAGGATTGTTCCGTTGCTTGGTGACGGAAGCCAGCCGCTAGGCTATTCAGGAGGGTCTTATGTATGCCCTTAGTCATGACTGATTCAGGAATAGGGAGCAAGCACTCCCCTCGGTCCCCTGGTGTACCGCAGGTTAGACCGGAATATGATTGTACAATATACCTACTACCACTGTAAACACGAACACGTATCGATATCCGCATATTTCCCCCGACCCATATGTAAGTTGGTGCTTTTTATGTAAAGGTCAAGTGTATCATGCTTAGTTTTAAGAGATGGCATGATAAGTGGTGATATTACTATTTAACATGTCATGAAACGAGTATATGCAATAATAAGTCATGAGATAACAAGAGATACATCCATCCAGTAATAGGTCATGTAGAGCCAGTATTGAAGCATGAACAAGCAAGATATAGTACACATATAACAAGTATAAGAACCAAATTCAGAACAGAAATTAACTATGACACACAGTCAGAATTAGTCGACTAGGGGTAAGGGTTAGTCGACTAATAGGGGTCTCCAGTCGACTAACAGATATTTAAGTCGACTAAGTCTGTTGATACAGAAAGTTGGATTTCTGGTCCAGGGAGGATTAGTCGACTAGGAGGATTCAGGAGTCGACTAATAGGGATTTCCAGAGAGTTGAGATTTAGGTCCAGAAAAGATTAGTCGACTGATATTTGGGGTAAGTCGACTAATACTGTGTTTTCCAGAAAAGCTAAGTTTCAGCTAAGTGCTCTAGTCGACTAGCTCCTAGGGTAAGTCGACTAATCGTGGGAAAAACAGTGACAGAACAGATTTTCTGGAAATTGTGTTTGATGGTTCAATTCATGGTTTTTGGTGACCTAGTGTACAAGAGGTGTGGATACAAGTGTTCTAGGGCTAATTCAAGTCTTGGTGAGTGAAATACTCACTTGGAACCGTTTGATTGAAGCTCTACGAGTCCGGAAAGAGTGTGGTTGACGGTTAGCTCCTAATTGATCCTTGACGACGAAGAGAGCTACGATCCAAGCTCCAAAGAAGTGACTTGAGCTGGAGGTGAAGAGCTTGGGGAGTTCTTGGGGCTAGGGTTGTGGTTGAGGAAGAAGAGGGTTGGTGAGAGTTCTTCTCTCTAGTGTTGAAATGAGGAAGAAAAGGATTAAAGTGTAAAGGAAAATGTATTTATAGGATTGGAGATTTTGTAAAGGGGTTGGAATTAAGATAGAAGTGAGGGGTTTTCTTGCAAAAAGGAGGGGGTGAGGTGTCCTCACCTGGCCACTTGGCCGGCTATGGGAGAGAGAGAGAATGAGTGGGATTAGATGGAAAGTGGGTGGGAAATGAGGTGGAAATTGTGGAATTTTGCAATTATTGAAAAAATGTCCGAAATTCAAGTATCTCGGAATGACCTGAAAATTTTACCAAAAATCAAGAATAATATTTGAAGGCTCATGGTGCAATTCGTTTGAAGAAATAATTTACAGTTTTAAAATTAAAAATCCCGGAATCAGTTATCTACCGACTCCGTTGGAATTTTCATAAATTCATAAAATTCTCAGAAAAAGTATTTAGATAGAAAATATGATTCTAAGAAATAATGTCTAAAGGATCTTCTAGAAATTCCTAACTGTTTACAAGATAAAAATCTGAGAATCGATCAGCGGCACTGGTCGACACCGGTTTTGAAAATATTTAATTAATTTCAGGAAAATTCCGGAAAATCATATAAAATCCAAAGTACAGGAAAATGACATTTGGAACTGAAATCGGTCGAATACAGGAAGTAATTCGGAAAAAAAAATACGATAGGGAAACTGAATACGCAACTAAGTACGTATTCCGGGAACGGGTATTACAAGGGTGTTCGAACGGCTCTTCTCCGCCGATTCGAAGGTTGCTCTTGGATGAAAGCCTACGTGGCCGAGGCCCGTAAGTTAGTGCGTCGTCATGACGCTTATAGCCTGTTCCGCTGTTTTTCTCGCATTCGGGGCGCAGGATACAACGAGGAATTTCGAGATGCGGAGTCAGGGCGGTCTCCCATGAGTCGGGGCATTTTCGAGTGGCTGGTCAGCATCCGGCCCTCGCATTTGCTGTACAGGAGTGGGGATACCTGCTACCTGGAACCCTACGTCCCAAGTCGATTTGCCCGCCAATTCGGGTACGACCAGCTGTATGTGGGCAACCCCAATTCGGACCTGGCTTTCATGGGGAGTCTTATTGATGGGGCCCGTGCTTGGCGGTTCTTTACTGCGGATGGCACTGGGGCGTGGCTACGCACGCCGCTGCAGGACCCCGGTCTCTCGACGACCCTATGCTTTTGCCAGTGGTACGCGGCTTCCAACTCTACACCTCCTGGATTTAATGTCAATAGTACGGGTGTGAAGTTAATCTCTCAGCGACTGAAGCGGAAAGCCTCTGATAAGAGAGAAGGCAAACGGGTTCGTGTCCCCGGCTTGGAAGAATTCATCGCTGTGGATGACAGCGAGGCTTCTGATGCAGGGAGTCCTCGCTTCGAGGCGGGGGCTGGAGCTGATACTCCTGCGGCTGGTGTGATGGGGACATCTTCCCCACGACGTGTGGAAGGAGTGGAAGAAGAGGATTCTGACGTCCACTTCAAGAGAAAACGAGCGGGTAGCTCTCGTAGGAAATCGTTGGCGAAGAAGCCCCGTCGTCAAGCTCCTACGATTGTCATAGAGGGTTATCCCTCTACAGCGATTCCTCCTGCTGCCCCGTTAGCGACTGAACCGTCGGTTGCTGAACCGACTAGCGGTGAATTCGCTCTAGGTCTGGGTGAGGTTACCCTTGTTCATATAATGCTTCTGGTGTGTTTCGAATAACTCATCCTTTGCTTCTTGTTGCAGGAGCCGAGACGGCTGGAGAGCAAGGGGAACATTATGATCCCTTATTCACTTATGGGGCTGCAGCCGGTTCCCCTGCTCACTCGGAAGAGTTTGGGAGTGGCGCGGCTGATGTTGGTCCTTCAGGCGTTGGGACTTCTAAAGGGAGTCCTGAGACATCGAGCTCTATCGGGTGGTCCACAGGATACTTGGCAAGTGAAAACGAGCCGGCTATTCGTGTTGATTCTGCCAAAAATTTTTCGATGGAGCCTCTGGAGACTGGTGCGGCCGACGAGATGTTCGAGGCAACATCATCCTTTGGTATTGTCGTACCCTCTTGGCTTTTTCTGTATGTAGTGTCCCGACTAACCGCAGTCTTGTTACAGGTGTTCGGCCTCAAGACGCATCAGCTTCAAGGGAGCCGGTAGATCTTCCTGAGGGATCGAGAGGTGACATGAGCACTTCGGCCACAGCGGATGCTGCTGTGTTGGACGCGCTGTACGGCGACCTGCCTTCTTTTTGGCCCAAATCAGCTGAAGGACCAGAGGTTGAAGGGGTGGTAGTGCCGGAGGTATCCTCACTCCCAATCACATCAACGAGTGAGGTGCGGACTGTTTTGCCGAGTGCGGCATTGAGAGTGATTGCGAGCCCTACTTCTCCAACCCTGGTGGTTGAGCCTGCTGCTTAAGAGGTGGTTGCCAGTCCTACCTCCGCGGTGGCTGGCGTGCCGGTTTCAATGAGGACTCCGCCGAGATCGCCTTCGGCTAGCCCTGCTACTATCAGTGTTCCCGCTGCTTCTTCTGCGACAGCGTCGACCAGGCTGGTGGACTATTCCGAGGTTGCCTCCCTGCCAGAAATGGCTGAGGCCGAGAATGATTACATAGGTGACCTGGTCGATAGCTTTTATAGAAGCTTGGAGCGAACTATCGACCTAGTTTTGAAGGGCTCGCCTATACCGTTCTCAAAGCTGAAGGTGGTCCTCTCCCGTGACATTGAGAGCATTCGGGACTTTGAGATGTATCATCCGGATGCTGCTTTAGAACTCCTGGTGGATGAACTTGAGAAGGCTGTAGAGGAGTGGCGCCGTCTCTATCGCTCAGACCCAGCGTCCTTAGCTGATGAGCGACTCGCCTGTCTTGTTGCCCGAGAGCACGAGGCCCGACTTGCTGCTCAAGAGGCTGCTAAGGCCGTCTCTTCTGATTTGAAATCCTTGGAAACAAGGCAAGCGGAGGTTGGAAGTGCAATTGACGCCTCCACTAGTGCTCTTCTTGGCGCTGAGGATAAGATTGCGAAGGCTGAGGAAATGATCAGGAAAGCAAATCTCCTCTTATCCAAGGCCATACCGGTGCGTCTTGAGGAAACTGCGCGACTTAAAGAACTCAAAGCTCAGAGTGAGGAGCTTACGCGGCAGGAGCTATCACAGAGGGCAACTTTGGCAGAAGTTGAAGCTCGTCTGGCTCAGGTGGTGGACTTTGATGAGGCTGAACTGAGGTCACAAGCGCTTGCCCAGGCTGTTGATGATAGGAAGACGAGGCTAAACGCCCTCGGAGAGCGGCTCAGATCATACAGTGTACGCTTGTAGGTCATTATATACGTACCTCCATGTGTCTCCATCTTTTAGAATTAATGGAAATTCTTTCTTTTGTTTTGGCTTCTGTTGAATCTCCATCTTGTTCTTGCTTGAGGACGTAATCTTTGAGACGTGGCTATCCGTCGGTTCAGAGGTCGCAATGACATAACCGATTAAGACGTCAGCGATCTCGAGGTTAGCCCTTTGCGGGGCTGAAGGGGAGATACTTGCCATTTGTAAATGTCAGCAAGCATCGGTGAGTCCTATCTTTTGTAAGTGTCAACAGGCTCAAAGTTGAGACTTAGCTGTCCGCTGGTTCAGAGGTCGCAATGACATAACCGATTGGGACGCTACTAAGCTCAATGGTAGATGAAACTTGGCTATCTGCCAGTTCAGAGGTCGCAATGACATAACTGGATGAGACGCCACCAAGCTTCAAAAATTGGTGATACTCGTCTTTTGTAAATGTCAACGAGTATCGAGACCTGTCTTTTGTAAATGTCAACAGGGCTCGGAATTGAGACTTAGCTGTCTGTTGGTTCAGAGGTCGCAATGACATAACCGGATAAGACGCCACCAAGCTTCAAAAATTGGTGATACTCGTCTTTTGTAAATGTCAACGAGTATCGAGACCTGTCTTTTGTAAATGTCAACAGGGCTCGGAATTGAGACTTAGCTGTCTGCTGGTTCAGAGGTCGCAATGACATAACCAATTGAGACGCCACCAAGCTCAAGGTTGGTGATACTTATCTTTTATAAATGTCAATAAGTATCGAGACCTGTCTTTTGTAAATGTCAACAGGGCTCGGGGTTGAGACTTGTCTTTTGTAAATGTCAATAAGCTCGAAATTGAGACTTAGCTGTCTGCTGGTTCAGAGGTCGCAATGACATAACCGAATGAGACGCCACCAAGCTCAAGGTTGGTGATACTTATCTTTGTAAATGTCAATAAGTATCGAGTTTGTAGTAGAATTTGGGAGAAGTCTCGTTTTCACGGGAAGAAACGAGGGAATCACTGTCATAGGTTTAATGTTAACGTAACAGCGAAATGTATATGTGGTCTTACCATTCTATGGATGAGAATTGGTAAGTGACTTTGGAGGTCTCATTCTCTCGGAGAGAGATGAGGGAACTGCTGTCATAGGTTTAATGTTAACATAACAGCGGAATATATGTGGCCTTACCATCCTATGGATGAGAATTGGTAAGTGACTTTGGAGGTCTCATTCTCTCGGAGAGAGATGAGGGAACTGCTGTCATAGGTTTAATGTTAACATAACAGCGGAATATATGTGGCCTTACCATCCTATGGATGAGAATTGGTAAGTAACTTTGGAGGTCTCATTCTCTCGGAGAGAGATGAGGGAACTGCTGTCATAGGTTTAATGTTAACATAACAGCGGAATATATGTGGCCTTACCATCCTATGGATGAGAATTGGTAAGTGACTTTGGAGAGGGAATCAAATGGGAACTGGTCCCTTAGGATTTTTAGCAAATCCCCAGCTGTCAATGGGTTTGATATGCCTTTACCAACTACCGTTTGAGTTGGGCTAGCCATGCTATTCCCCTCAGCATGATGAGTTGTCGAGGACTTATGTTGGGCTTATAGGCCAACATTTTCCTCTATCCTTAATCGTTAAAGGATATTAGATTATTAGGTTAATGTCTGCATAACCTTGATTCCCCTTTAGGATAACGGTGCGCGGCCAGGTTCCTGTTGGTTTTCGGCTGTATGACCTCACTTGGAGGAAGAGAAAGGCTCTCTTTGTGTGTGCTCCAGACACGGAGATCTTGATCAGAGGTGTAGTGTTAACTTGATCAAGAGAAGGATCCTTGATTAAGGATAATATTTCTTTAAGAACTTGCCATTGATCGGCATCATGAGTAGGTCGCCCTCTGCAGTCGCGAGGCGGTATGCTCCGTTTGAATAGACTGTTTCTATTACAAACAGTCCTTCCCATTTAGGCTGAAATTTGCCTTTGGTCTTGTGCGTCATAATCATCGGTCGTCTGACGGCTAAGACCAGGTCTCCTTTCTGGAAGACCCTCTGTTTGACCTTCTTATTGAAGGCTTTTGAGATTCGAGCTTGATATAGCTCGATATGCTGCTGAGCTTGTAGTCGCTTCTCGTCCAAAGCTTCGAGCTCTTGAAGGCGTAGGCGATCATTGTCCTCTGATGTGATTGTAGTAATCAGAGCTACGCGCAATGATGGCATCTGGATTTCCAATGGGAGGACTGCTTCGCACCCATATACCAGGGAAAAAGGCGTACTGCCTGTCGGTGTCCGCACCGTGGTTCGGTAGGCCCAAAGACATTCACCGAGCTTTTCGTCCCAATCTCGCTTATTCGAGGAGACGAATTTCTTGAGCAGCTTGATGATTGTTTTGTTGAATGCTTCCGTCAAGCCGTTGGCAGCAGGATTATAGGCAGTTGAAGCTACATTCTGAATTCGATATTTATTGCAGAACCGATAGAATACTTGGCTTATGAATTGGGGACCGTTGTCGTGGATGATCCGCCT
Source organism: Agave tequilana (assembly GCA_038442645.1). Lineage (NCBI taxonomy): Eukaryota > Viridiplantae > Streptophyta > Magnoliopsida > Asparagales > Asparagaceae > Agave > Agave tequilana. Next base: position 110,761 of record JAVJIF010010810.1, read on the forward strand.
AGGGACACCAAATCGATGGATGACGTGGTGCTTGATAAAGTGAACTACATTGGAGGTTTTGACTTCAACCAGTGGTATAGCCTCCGCCCATTTTGAGAAGTAGTCGGTTATTGCTAGGATAAACCGGTGACCTTTTGTCGAAGAAGGACTGATTGGTCCTACGACGTCTATTCCCCATGCTTCAAATGGCCATGAAGCAGCAGTAGGGTGGAGCAACTCCGAAGGCTGGTGTATGAAGTCCGCATGAATCTGACATGCTTTACACCTTCGTGCATATTGGATAGCGTCGGCTATCATAGTTGGCCAATAATATCCCAGCCTATGCAACCTGTCTTTAAGCTTTGGACCTGGCTGATGAGCTCCGCAAGTGCCATCATGCGCTTCTTGGAGCGCTTCCTGTGCCTCTGAATTGGAAAGGCAACGGAGGAGGACACCGTCATATGAACGACGGTAAAGTGTCTTCAGAGTCGGATCGTAGTAGAAACGGAGAGACCTTCGTCTGATAGATGCCGCTTCTTTAGGATTGTCTGGAAGCAGACCGTGCAAAGCATAGTCAATGAGAGGAAAGCGCCAATCCCTCGGCTCAAGATTCGTCGAGACATTATAGACTTCTCGAGTTCTTAGCATGTGCTTGGAGCATACAAGATGTCGAGTTGCGACTGTGAGGTGATACTCGGTGTCGGCTGGCAAAGCTAGAGTTGTTGCTAAGGCAGCAAGGGCGTTCGCCTTGGTATTTTGAGATCGGGACACGTGCCCGATGTAGAAACCTTCAAATAGGTTAGCCAATTCGATGGCTGTATGGTAATAAGGCATCAAGTCCTCATGGCGGACTTCGTATTCGCCTTTAACCTGATTGATGATCAGTTTTGAATCGCCATAAGCTTCAAGGTAGCGTACCCCCATTCCATGGGCGAGCTGAAGACCAATGAGTAGAGCATTATATTCTGCCACATTGTTGGAGCACGATTCTGTCAAAGAAAATGCTCTGGGCAGGACATGATTCTGTGGGGAGATAAACACAACCCCCACTCCGGCAATAATTTTGCCTTTAGGGCCCATTCGCGATGCTCCATCAAAGAACATCTGCCACACTTCCTCTTCTGAGGTTGCATAAGACTCGAAGACTTCATCAGGGATATCTTCGTGAAGTTTTGAATGCTCCGGAACTGGATGAGCAGCCAAGAACTCTGCAAGGGCCTGGCCTTTAACCGCCTTCTGAGGCGTGAAGATCATGTCGTATTGAGACAATAAAAGTGCCCACTTAGCCAATCTTGAATTCAATGATCCTGGCTTTGTCATAAGAAGACGCAATGGGTTTACTCTGGAGATGACATGTATGGTCTGGCCGACCAAATAATGACGTGTCTTCTGAACAGCGAAGACGAGAGCTAAACACTCTTTCTCAATAGGGTTGTAGCGAGATTCCGCTCCTATGAGAGTTCTGCTTAGATAATAAATGGCCTGCTCGTGGCCATTGTCGTCCTTTTGAGCGAGGAGGGCACCGAGGGAGTAGTCCAAAGCTTTTACATAAAGCAAGAATGGCTTCCCTGATGTAGGGGCCACTAAGACTGGAGGCTTTGTGAGGTACCTCTTGATGTCTTCATAAGCTTCCTGACAAGCTTGATCCCATACGAAGGGAGTACCCTTTTTCATGAGCCGGGTGAACGGCTGACAGCGGCCTGAGAGATTTGCGATGAATCTTCTAATATAGACCAGCCTGCCTTGCAAGCCTCTGAGCTCTTTGAGATTCCTTGGTGGATGCATGCTCTGAATGGCTTTGACCTTGTCTGGGTCAAGATGAATCCCTTTTGATGTGACAATAAACCCAAGGAACTTGCCACTTGACACTCCCAAAAAGGATTTTGTTGGGTTCATTTTCAGTTGATGAGCCCGCATTATGTCGAACATCGTTCTCAGGTCGCGAAGGTGTTCATTCTTGTTGCGACTTTTGACGGCAATGTCGTCGACATAGCATTCCACCGTTTTTCGGAGATGATCGCGGAAGATCATACTCATTGCCCGCTGATAGGTTGCTCCGGCGTTCTTCAGTCCGAAGGGCATTACCGTGTAGCAGTATACCCCTAATGGTGTTCGGAACGAAGTATGCTTCTCGTCGTCGGGATACATCTTAATCTGGTTGTACCCTGAAAAGCCGTCCATGAAAGACATTCTTTCGAATCCACATGTGTTGTCGATCATGACGTCGGTGATGGGCAGTGGGAATTCGTCTTTGGGACAGGCCGTATTGAGATCACGGTAGTCGATGCAGATCTGTATTTTCCCGTTCTTTTTGAGGACGGGGACGATGTTAGCTACCCAATCAGGATGTTGTTCTTCCCGGATGAAGCCACATGCAAAGAGCTTGTGAACTTCAGCTTCGATAGCTTCCATAATGTTCGGGCGAAAACCGACGTTGTTGCTGCTTGACTGGCTTGACGTCGGTCTTGATGTTCAGACGGTGCATAGCGACCTGTGGATCAAGTCCGGGCATATCTTCGTAGCTCCATGCGAAGACATCTATATACTCCTTCACGAGCATTATCAATTCCTCCTTTTCTATAAGTGATAGGCTTTCACTTATAAAGATGGGCTTGGGGTTATCTTGACTTCCCAGGTTGACCTGCATCACCTTGTCTTCAGTAGGTGGTTCGCGCGATTCGAATCGCTTTTCCCATTGAAGGTCTGATTGCTGGGCCCATTGCTCCTCGTCAGTGGCTTCTGCGGGCTCCAATTGACTGCTTGAGGTCATATTAGCAGTGAGGTTTTGAACATTCCTCCTATACTGACATCTGAATCCCACTCGGAGGATGAGGCTGAATGTGATGGAATCGGTTCATCGTCTTTGACTTGAACGGTTGCTGATGATGTGGGTGTAACGTATCCCAACCCCCTGCGTGTACTATCATAGTAATTTGTAGGTTTCCCTTTAGGCACAAGGTTCCGCATCAAACCGCGCCTTCCTTTTCCGAAATTCAGGCCTGCTCCACGCTTCAAGTCGTATCCCATTTTCTTCATAATGTGGCGCGCTGGCCGCGCATAATGGAAGAACTGTGGGGCGTCTGAATCTGAGCTTGGATCTGCAATTGTGGATCCCCGTGGCCGGGTTCTACCGAAGATTATCGGCGACTGACCTTGTTTGGACGGAGGGATCACCAGTGTGGCCCCTTCTATAGCTTCCATAGATGTGCTGGCCACACTTGGCTCATGTACGGGCACATGCAGAGAGCCATCCGTAATGGATTTAATCGACCCAATACTCGCAGGATAATCAAAAGAAATATTATCATTAATTACCCATTCTCCTTCATCCTCTGAAGGAGTATTACATAGGGGATTATTGTGACATGCTATAATTGGTTCACCAATCAGAATAGCTGGCATGCCTGTTTCGGATTCTGAATCCGCCTCGTTGCCACTTTCATCATCGTCTGGCAGCGATTCTTTGAGTGCTCCACCGGCCTCTTGATATAGGAGAGCGTCAGTGAAGTAATTTTCTACCCCTTGAATGGTTGCCTCTCAGCAAAGACAGTTCGTACTGTCGCATCATCTTCAACATATTTGAAGCATTGATGGAGGGTGGAAGGGACGATCCAATTGGCATGGATCCATGGCCGTCCCAGCAGCAGGTTATATGATGTGTCAGCATCAATGACATAGCATGTCACTTCTGACTTCAGGCTCCCAATTCTGCAACGGAGTCGAATTTCCCCAGTGGATGACTGCTCCCGGCGTTGAAACGTATATTGTAGTAGTAGTTGCAGACAACCTATACAATGGTATGCCGAGGAAGTAGAGAAGTCTTTTGGGGATGATGCTGAGTGCGGACCCCGGATCGACTTGTACCCTCTCAATGCATGTTGAACCGATATATCCGGTGTAGTACAGAGGTCGATCGTGCTTGTTGTCTTTGAGAAGCATATCTTCCGCTGTGAAGGTAATAGCGGGCACCTTTGTTTGTGTATAATGACATTCTGGGCAGGAAGACTGGACGTCGTTGTTAGGGATCTCAGGCATGCATGTCAGAAATGATTCTAAATTGGCTAGCGCATCCCTGAGTGCTTCTCTTGTCTCTTTCGAGAGGCGAAGGAGCTCGTGTATAGTGATACGAGCTGGGATATTGGCCAGTTGAGCCAATATGTCAAACCGAAAGGGCGTATCAAACCCTTGGCCTGGTGGTTTCTTCAACACGTGGTCGAATTGTACCTCTTTAGGTTTTTCTTTCCCTTTGGCTGGGATTAGAGTGGATGCTGGTACTTGTACTGACGTCATTTGCTGTTGTATCTCGTCAGTAGACTTTTCATACTGCCTTAAGTATGATTTTCCAGATCGGGTGCCCGTTTGCTGAGGCGTATCGGCTTGCGCTGCGCAAGCATGCTTTTCTCCTTCGGAATCACTGAGGGAAGCCGACGTAAGATTGCCGTCGTCTGGCAGGAGGGAGATGACATTGCAAGACTTGCCCTTTGAGTTGGGCTGCTTTGGATCCCGCTGTACATCTTGGACGAGGTCTGGATGTATCCACATGACTTCTCCTGTCTCCAATGTTAAGGGAACAAGACCCTTATTATTTTGAGCTGTAGCTGGGAGATGTTTGACTTCCAACCGTGGCGCAGGGACGGAATAAGTCCCATCGGGAACTGTGATTTTTGGGGCTTTGCCGAACTCAAGAGTCACCAGATTGGCAGTGACTTTCTTCTGCTCCGTCTTCAATGTCAGAACCCCGACATCAACCAAGGCTTGAATTCTATCCTTGAGGACATAGCACTTGTCAGTAGGATGGTGAACCATCCTGTGGTAGAGGCAGTATTTAGGGTCGTTTGTGCGCCCTATCTCATTGGGACGCCGCGCATCTGGCAGCTTTATTTTGTTCCCTTTGTGGAGCAGATGGAATATGGTGACCACCTGATCGTCTTTGAACGAGTACTGCTTTGGAGGGAACTTAGGCTCCTGATTGTTGAAGCCGCTCTTCTTGGCCTTTGACTGCACATCTCCGGATAGTTCCACAGACATAGTCTCTTTGCCTTTAGCTTGAGAGGATTGCGGTAGGTCGCCACGCCCTTTGTTGTTCATCCCCCACTTGCCTCTAGGGGCGGATGGTTCGAACTTTTTAGCCGACTTCTCGGCTATCTCAGCTTGTTCGACCAATTCTTTCCAAGTGTGGGCTTTGACAGCCCCCATGCGAACTTCTACTTGGTCTAGGAAGTTATGTCTGCAAGAGCATGGGTAATGGCATCCCAGCTGGGCACATCAAGGATAAGTTTCTGAACCGTTCAATGTAGTCACGGACAGATTCGCCCTTCCTCTGCACAGTGGAGAGGAGTTTGTCCATGGTTACCTCGGTATCATCCTCATAGAAACGAGAGAGGAACCGAGTTTCCAGGTTGATCCAGGAGTTGATAGAGCCCGGGGAAGACTGCGAAACCAGTCAAACGCCACCCCCTTTAAGGTGCCAATGAAAAGCCTAGCCATTATGGCGTCATTGCTTATAACATTACCAGTCTGAGATCGAAAATAGTAGATGTGCTGATTTGGCGAGCTCTTTCCATCATAGGTATGCAGCGTTGGCGGTTTGAACTTCGGTGGGTATGGCACCGAATCCCACTCCAGCGGATAAGGACGGACTGTCCCTACCTTCTTTAATTCATCCCTCTAAGCTAGGGACGCGATCTGAGCTTGGAGGCCCTTAAGGAGTTCGGCGTCTAGGGAAGAACCCTCCTTGGATTTCTCCGGCTTTGGTTGCTCATTGCTGAAGTGTTCCTCCTCATCGCGATTGCTCCCGGCATCATTGTTATTCCGGTTATTGAGGAGTTGAGCGAGCATCTGTTGAATATTGTCCAGAGCCTCTTGCTGAGTCTTGGAAGTTTGCTCCTGGGCTTCCAGGCGCCGACGAAGATCGTCGTTGACGTTATCAGCCATATTGACTGATGCTCTGTCTGTTCGCACCGAATTGACTGTCGCCGAAGAGGCGTACCCACTATCTTCATCTTCTTCGTCCGATGATTGGAGTGATCTCCTGGGCTGTGACGAGGCTAGGGCCGTCGAGGAAGAAGGCTGCTCGTAATTGTAGAGTATCGCCACCCTAGATCTGGTGTTTCAGAAAACACCTTCCTCATGCACCAAGACTTCGCCTAAGCCTGGGCTGTAGTCTAGATCTGGGGACTCTTGTCCTCTTCCGGTCATGTTAACGGATGCGGAGGGTAGATCTCGCGAGATGCTCCTTTTGCGATGTTTCACCGGGACTTGCACCGATAGTCGATAAAAAACTGACCGTCGTCTTGGAGGCGTGGCGGAGATTGGTCCCAGCCGGCAATGGACCGAGTGGAGTGTCAGCAGTTGACATCCCCTGTGTTGGCAATAGGGGGAAGAGGTTTGTCTATCCGTCAACAATTTCCTCAAGTCGAACCCGGTCGGGTCCCTCAATCGAGCGCAAAGGCTCTTTTGGATCGCGCATAGGGCGATGTCCTGCTTCTTTTATCCCTGCAGACGGGATTAGCACTGAATAGTGCTTTAGTTCTAGCTTCGCCATTAGACGCGAACTTAGTGCTTAACGCACTGGAAAGTGGAGCATGCTGCGGTGCTTTACCCGCTATGCTGTTGCGAAGGCAATTAGCCTTAGATGGTACTTTGGTTTCAGCTTCGCGGTCATGGACCCTGCGCGTACGCTGTGGTACAGTAGCTTCGTTCATGAGAACGAGGCCGGCGCGAGGCATCGCTGCCCTTGAATTGGACGACGGTATGATTGCCGTCATAACTTTATGATTGGAACAGACAGGCATCTTGCCCTTCTCTTCGGTCGAAGACTTCTGTTTAGGTTTCCACATCCGCCTTGGCAGAGGAGACTTAAGTTCGCAGGGAACCTGATTAGCCACACTCGAGGCTGAGGGGTGTTGGCAGAATTCTGCTTCCGGTTTCTGATTTGAAACCTTGGTCGTGGAAACCCTCCTATGCTTCCGTGCTCGAAGCGTTGGGCCACCCCCAGAGAGGACTTCTTCAAATCTTGCTTGATCGAACTGAACCACCAAGTTCTCACAAGTAAAAGAATCAGACTGCGGACGTGCTTCCTTGTTGCGCCAAATAACCGCAGTAGGTTCGCAGAGAACCTTTTCAGTCTCCGCAGAGACTTTCCTTGAAGATTTGGCCAGAGAAGCTCTGGCTGCACCGGCTTTTCTGAATTCAGAGTTAGACCCGAAGGTCTGTTCGCCGCATTGCGACACTTGATTCTCGGCAGTGGAGAATTTCATCCCCAGCGGAGTCGCCATCTTGTGTTCCATTATGTTTGCAAAGGGGGAAAACTTACAAAAAAGAGTTTGAGGAGCTAAATTACAAGTATTCTAAAAAAAGATTACAAGTAGATCTCCTCAGAGATTCTGGAGAAGTGTGCCGATAGGAGTCTGGTCAGCGCGCGACCACTTTGTTCCTTTGACGATGCGAGCGATGAGATTCCCTTCTCGCCTGGTTCGGGGAATCAGAGAACAGAAGGTTGGTAGAACCCTCTTGCTGCTTCTCAAAATCGCCTTCAATTAGGAATTCCTTCTCGCCTGGTTTCGGAGATTCCTTGAGAAGAAATACGATGTTAGGGTATCAACACCCTGAATAGAGAAAGCAATTCTCCAAAAGGTCTCTGAATTCGAGAACGCACGGTGCGTTATGAAGAAGCCTCTGCTTGTGGAGTCCTCTTGTATGCCTCTGTGTCTTGATCGATCGATCCTCCTCTCCCTCTCTCTCCTTGTACCCCTGGCGGGCTATTTATAGGGAGAGCAAGGGTATAATCGTCCCTTGAAAATATGGAAACAGATTGAATCGAATCTGTTTAAAATCTGGAAAGTAGACTTGCTGCGAGACTAAGATCAGCTTCTGCGAAGCTAGAATTGGCAGGTCGGTTGACCTTCTCGATCCTTTCCATATCGTTGGAGGATTTCCCCTGATCCTCTTACTCGTTTTAGAAGAGTCAAGAGATTGTGGCAATCAACTGCCAAATTTGATCTCTGATTTGATCTTAATTAGATTTGATCTGATTGGATCCGATCTCATCCGGAGATTTGATTGGTCAAAGGTTGACCGTGGCAGATTCATAGCGGAGCTGTCCGCATTGAGCTCGTAGCGGAGCTAGAGGCAGCTTCTGGCGAAATTCGAAAGAAACCCTTTGGCGGAGCTGGAAGTCCTCTGTGGCGAAGTTTGCGAGTTAGCTTCCTGGCGAGGCTTTGAATGGCTTCAAGGCGAAGTCGAGTGATATTAGCCTCTCAAGCGAGGCTATCCCTTTGGGCTCATGCGATGCTAAGTGCTAGCACCTTAGACCTGCTGAGGTCTGTTTAGAAACAATCCGGGTTCACTGTCTGCTTGCTGGATCAGTGGAGTCCAAGTTGCTTCCTTGTCCCTTGGAGATGGGTGAAAACTGGTCTTCAGCTCGTCTGTCACTTGTCTTTTGTAAATGTCAACAAGTTTAGACATTGTTCGGACCAATAAGGATCTTGTCCTTTTTAAGTGTCAACAAAGGCTGTCCCTATAAGAGAACAGGGGTGATGAACCGAACCCTACCAGCACTTCCTGCTCCTATTGGTCAGAGGAACCCAGGGCCGATGGTCGGAAGGGCCCCTCTCCCTCCACAACAACGGGTTTTTTGCCCAGCTCCAAGAGGAGGAAGAACAACAGCGGGTCGTGGAAGAGGACGAGCCTACAACTTGACGGCGGAAGAGGCCCAAACTTCTGGAGAGGTGGTAACAGGTAAGATTATGGTGCACTCTAAACTGTTTTAGCCCTCTTTGATTCTGGCGCTTCTCATTGTTACATATCAGATAGTTTCACTGCTTTGCACTCTATACCTGTTGAATATTTAGACCACCAGTGGGAGATTAGTACCGTAATGGGGTAGTCATCTCTAACAGAATTTGTGTAGATTGTCCGGTGGAACTGTGTGACAGGACATTAACAGTGGATATGCTCGTACTAGATACTAAGGGGTACGACGTAATCTTAGGCATGACTTGGCTAAGCAAATCCCATGCAGTCATTGATTGTCGAAACAAGAAAGTTATTTTCAGAATACCGCTTCAGCCTGAGTTCCAATTTGAAGGAGAGCATAAGCCTGCCAGGGGAAAAACACAGATGACTACTGTTGAGATCCAGGAAAAGAGAATACCAGTTTGGGATGAGTTTCTAGAAGTATTTAAGGAGATCTCAGGACTTCCACCCGATAGAGTAATTGAGTTCTCCATTGATATCATTCCGGGCACAGTCCCAATATCTAAAGCTCCATACAGAATGGCGCCTACTGAATTAGAAGTTCTAAAGAAGCAGTTACAAGAATATTCTGACAAGGGATTGATTAGACCAAGTACTTCACCATGGGGAGCTCCAGTGCTATTGGCCAACAAGAAAGATGGTGGTAAGCGGTTGTGTATAGATTACAGAGAGTTAAACAAGGTTACCATCAAGAATAAGTATCCCTTACCAAGAATTGATGATCTTTTTGATCAGCTTCATGGGGCCCTGGTGTTTTCAAAGTTGGATTTACAATCGGGTTATCACCAACTGAAAGTGAAGAAAGAAGATATTCTGAAGACGGCATTTAGAACTCGCTATGGTCATTACGAATTTCTAGTCATGCCCTTCGGAGTAACCAATGCCCCAGCTGTCTTCATGGATTTAATGAACCGAGTTTTCGCCATATTTGGACCAGTTTGTCGTGGTGTTCATCGATGATATCTTGATATATTCTAAGAGCTACAGAGAGCATGCAGAACACTTGAGAATGGTACTACAGACTCTCCGGCAGGAGCAACTTTATGCAAAGGAAAGCAAGTGTGAGTTCTGGTTAGACCGTATAGCTTTCTTGGGTCATGTAGTTTCAGAAGGAGGAATTTCAGTTGACCCTAACAAGATTCAGGCAGTAAAAGATTGGCCAATCCCAAGGACAGTAACAGAAATTAAAAGCTTTATTGGATTAGCCGGGTATTACAGGAGATTTGTCCAAGACTTTTCCAAAATTGCAGCCCCATTAACAAAGCTCACCAGAAAAGGGGAAAGGTACCTATGGTCAGAAGAATGTACTGCACCATTTGAGCAATTAAAGAAAAGACTAATTTCAGCTCCAATCCTGAAGACTCCCTCGGGAACAGGAGGGATGGTTATATATAGTGATGCATCCGGAAAAGGCCTAGGGTGTGTATTAATGCAGCATGGTCATGTCATAGCTTATGCATCTAGGCAATTGAAACCACATGAGAGAAATTACCCAACCCATGACTTAGAACTGGCGGCGGTAATATTTGCCTTGAAGATCTAGAGACACTACCTTCTGGGGGACAAAGTATTGATCTATACTGATCATAAGAGCCTTAAGTATATCTTCACACAGAAAGAATTAAACATGAGGCAACGGCGGTGGCTTGAATTGATGGCCGACTATGACATAGACTTACAGTACCACCCTGGTAAGGACAATACAGTCCCAGATGCATTAAGCAGGAGACCAGAGAACAAAGTATTATTACAACTTACTCGACAGAAGGAATTGCTTCGGGAAATCATGAAGTTGGACTTGATGCTAATACATGGAGCAGGTGAGTCAGGTCAACTAATGACCTTCCAGATTCAACCAACCCTGATAAGTGAAATTAAGGAAGCCCAAAAGGGAGACCCCAGATTACAGAAATTCAGGGCTCAAGTAGAAGCTGGATTGAGGACAGATATCTGTATTCATTCGGATGGTGCATTTTATTTTGGTAACAGAATTTGTGTACCACCAGGAGAAGTTCGGCAGAAAGTTTTGGCAGAGGCACACAGTACGGCGTATTCCATACACCCAGGAGGAAATAAAATGTATCAAGACTTGAAGCAGAATTTTTGGTGGAATGCCATGAAGAGGGAGATAGCCCAGTATGTGGCAAAATGCTTGGTTTGTCAACAAATAAAGGCAGAACATCAGAGAACAGCTGGACTTCTACAACCGTTGCCGATACCCGAATGGAAGTGGGAACATATCACCATGGATTTTGTTACAGCTCAACCCCGCAGTCCTAAGGGTAACAATGCCGTATGGGTGATCGTTGACCGCCTCACAAAGGCAGCTCACTTTTTACCTTTCAGAGTAGGTCAGTCAACAGAAGTTCTTGCAGATAAATATATGAAAGAAATCGTTCGTCTGCATGGAATTCCAGTTAGCATCGTGTCAGATAGAGACACGAGATTCCGGTCACATTTCTGGGAAAGTCTCCAAGAAAATTTGGGAACTCGTCTGAAATTCAGTACCTCATATCATTCTCAGACAGATGGACAATCTGAACGAACTATCCAAATTCTTGAAGACATGTTACGAGCCTGCATGATAGAATTTAAAGGGTCATGGGAAGACTATATTCATCTGGTAGAATTCTCTTATAATAACAGCTATCAGGCTAGTATCAAAATGGCACCATTTGAGGCATTATATGGCAAAAAATGCAGGTCGCCGATATGTTGGGACGAAGTTGGCGAAAGAAGACTTATGGGACCAGACCTTCTAGTTCAGACAACAGATAAAGTCCGAATTATCAGAGATCATCTCGGGCAGCACAGAGCCGACAAAAGAGTTGGGCAGACACAAATAGAAGACCGTTGGAATTCAGAACGGGTGATCATGTATTTTTAAGGATATCACCAACCAAAGGAGTAATCCGGTTCGGTACTCGCGGAAAACTTAGTCCAAGATACATCGGCCCATTTGAAATTTTGGATCGTGTGGGAGATGTGGCTTACCGATTGGCATTGCCGCCATCTTTAGAAGGAGTACATAATGTATTCCATGTATCACAGTTGAGGAAGTATGTCAAGGATGAGAGTCACATTCTAGATCACTCAGAATTAGAACTACAACCAGATCTATCCTACAAGGAACGGCCGATAGCCATTCTGGACAGAAGCGTCAAAACATTGAAAAATCGGGCAATACCATTGGTACTGATTTCTTGGAATAGGCATGCCCCAGGAGAAGCTACATGGGAACGAGAGGATACTATTCGTGAACGTTACCCTCAACTCTTTCCATCTTAGTTGGTAAAATTCCTTGCCCCCATTCTTTCACATCCCTATTATCGAAATTTTGAGGACGAAATTTTTTGATAAGGTGGATGGATTGTAACACCCCATCCTCGGTATACATACACAGTTATGTATCCTGATTTTTGGAGAGTATTTTTTTATTTTATTTTATTTTATTTTATTTTATTTTCTGTTATTTAAATCCTTACTCATATAGCAGTACTGCATGATTTGACCTTTTTTGGTAATCAGATTTGACCGATTTCAGTTTCAAATATTATATTTTAATATTCTCAATTTTTCATGATTTTCTGAAATTTTTCAGAATTTAATTGTAAATCTTCAAAACCGGTGTCGACCAGTGTCGCTGACCGACTCTCGGATTTTTAATTTACAAACAGAGTTGAGAATCTAGAAACGGCTTTCACAGTATTCCTTAAAATTATGATTTCTATCTAAATGATTTTTTGAGAATTTTTAGATTTTATCAAAAATCCAGCCTACCCGGTGTAGACACCGTTCACAGTGAATTCCAGGATTTTTATTTTGAAAATAGAATTGAATTTCCGAAAACCGATTTCACTAAAAATCTTAAAATAATATTTATTATTTTTGAGAATTTTTGGGAGACTTTTTGAGATACTTCAATTTTGGACTTTTCTGGAATTTCCGGTGTTTTTCCCAGATACCGGAATTTCATCCAGATATTCCACTTTTCTCTTTTTCCTATTTTCTCTCTCCTTTTTCAAACGCGAGTTTCACCAACGTAGGATTCTGCATTCAATGCAGAGATCCTCTCCATGCTGCCTTTAATGCACTGCTAATCAATCCCAATCAAGTCATTATGACTTTTGTCCTTTTGGCTAAACGCAACTTTTGCGTTTTCTACTGGACGCAACCTTGATTTCCGCGTTTGGCTCCTTTTTGCCTAGACGCAGCTTTGATTGTCTTGGGGACGCGACATTCTTTGAAAGGAAACGCCAAGCTTCATTCATGAAGTGGAGATGGCACATTATTAAATTATTTTCCCCCCTTTGTATATATATGCACTCCCTCCTTCTCTCTCCTTCATTCATTCTTTTTCCTCTCTTCTTCTTCTTTGTTTCCAGAGAGCACAGCAGCAAACAGCAGCCCAAGCTTCTTGGCTGGCCATCACAACCCATTTTCTCCATCTTTTCACCACCAATAACTCCACCAACTCTCCCACCTTCTTCCCCTTCATCTCCTTCTCCATTTCCAACAACTACACCATCTTCTTCAACCTCTTTTCACCAAGAAACATCAAAGAAACCCATCCTCTCCATCAAACTTCACCACCATCTCCACCACCACCTGCACCACCGTAGCCACCACCAAGCATACCATCTTCACCTCCTCGTCATCCTCTTTCCGACGAACTATAGATTCGTCCCCCGAAACATCGTTTGCAAAATCTCATTTTGTCAAATTGAACTATACTTGCACCATCAACCTCCCTCCTTCTCTTTTAAGGCCGGTCACCTCCGTTGGATTGGGGGCCGTGCTCCTCGTCATCATCGGCAAGACTCTAAGGCCGGTACCCTCCTTTTGGATTGGGGCCGAGCTTTTCTTCGTCGGACGCATCAAAGGAACATTTTAGGCGAGTAACTCTACTCGCCAAGACATGGATAACTATTTTCATACTTGTATTTTTATCAACAAACGCAACTCTCAAAAGTTGGTTCTGCTCTCTGTTTGCCCAGTATTAGTCGACTTGATCCCTTTATTAGTCGACTTGAACCCCTTATTAGTCGACTACACCCTTGTCCCAAGTCGACTAACTTATTTGAGACGCGGCCTTATTTCTGAAGACGCGACTTTATAAGTCGACCACTCCCTTGACCCTAGTCGACTAACTTATTACTGAAGACGCGGCTCTACGAGACGCGGCCTTATTAGTCGACTAACCCTTTACCCCTAGTCGACTAACCTTTTCCTGAAGACGCGACCCCTTGAAACGCAGCCTTATTAGTCGACTACCCCTTTCTCTATAGTCGACTAACTCCTTTATAAGTCGACTACTTGCCTCTCCCTAGTCGACTAACTTTGGCTGCCTGCTGTGGTTAATTACTTCTTTGAATATGAACCTTATCCGCGGGACTTGTATTATATATATTGTTATGTTATGACGTATTACCTGCCAGATCACTTGTCACTACCATGATTATACTGATATTTGTTATGAATAGCTCTCCACCCATGACTTGCCACTGGACTAATATCAATCTCTTGACATGACTTGTCACTTGAAGAATATCTCCTCTTGTCATGCTATCTCTTGACACCAGGCATGACACACTTGACTCTTTTAATTATCACGATAATGGGAATAGTAACCGGGCATCTCGTTTTACAAATTTGAATTACATGATAGTACACGTCGTGCTCCTGATACTCCTGTCTTCATAATATTCCGGACTTGCTCCTGCTCATTCCCGAAATCGGATAATTACCTAAATAACTCATAAAATGAGGCAACTTACATCGGGTCGGGGGAAACATGCGGCTGTCAATATATGTTCGTGTTTACAGTGGCACTAGGTATGTTGTGCAACTAAATTTTCGGTCTGACCTGAGGGCCTCCAGGCGACCGAGGGGAGTGCTGGCTCCCTCATTCCTGGTACCATCTTGATAAGGGCATTCCATAAGACCCTCATGTACGCCTTGCGGCTCGTTCCGAGCACCAGTAACGGAACGTCATGGACCATGGTCCCGGGCAAGCACGGGACCCACTGTAAACATTGTTCGTTGATACCCCCGCTAGTTTCCAATAACAACCTTGCTTACTCGGATGTGGATCTATGTGTGTTGGGACGCTAGTTCACATAGCTAGACATCAGAGTAAGACAAGTAATAATAATAAAAGACGTCAACTGTGAATCCGTTTTATGCGCTTGGATTACGGTGACATGAGATAAAGGTATATAGATGAGAGCTTCCTTGTTTGGATTATTCCCTCGAGGTACTAGTCTCATGAGGTCGTAGCCTAAGCTAGTGCAATGTCTTCCTAACTTTAACTCGTTATGCTTCCTTTACCTGCTGGCTGATTATTCGTGATACTACATCAACTTTCCTACTCTTATCTCTTATGCCACTCGACTGTAACCTGATCATTTGTTTGGGAGGTCCTGACTCCCTTGAATTTGTATGTTCAGGTTCTGAAGCGTGGATTGAAGTAGAGCCCTCCACTGAAGATCAAGCCTATTTCTCGGAACAAGCTGATTTGTCCTAACTCCTTCCGTTCCTGAATCCTTCTGCTAGCTCGGGGAACTTCCTCTCAGCCCGTGAGCACTTTTTGTTGTACAAATTGTAATTTTACTTTTGTATCTGGCTGTGATATAATGTACGTGTATCAGTATATCACACTCTGTGATGACTTTGTAATCTTTATGTTGAAATGTATATTGCCACGTGCTTCCGTACTCTTTCACTTGCACGTATTGTTACTTAGCGTATATACGTGAGGGTACTTCCGACCTGCGTATGTACGTCGCAGTAACGCCTCCGTACCCTCCGGATAGGGGCGTTGCACCTTCCAAGAAAAGTAAATCATTGCAAACGGTTCAAAAGGTAAGCAGACTGAAGAGGTAATCTTTCTTTCTTTCTTTCTTTAGTTTAGATCTCTATTCCATCTATCTCAAATTCTTTTCTCCCCACTACATTGTAAATACCACTGCTAATAATAAAAATAAATAATTTTTAGAGTAAAACTTACAAACGCTTCCATCGCTAGTCCCTCCCTGAGGATCACGACCCGCATAGCCTTGCTACAGCGGATAGTATTGAACACTTGCACACCTTTAATTCTCAGATCTAATATTCATATTTTGTGTGCAGGTAAAAGTTCAATCAAAATTTTGGCGCCGTTGCCGGGGAGGGACGGTAAGTTTCTCTCTAAATAAAAAAAATTTATTAACTAATTCTTTTATTCTTTTCTGTTTGCAGGTTTGGAGAACAGGAAACAGAAAAACAGCAGCAGAAGTGGACATATAGCAACTTTGTGCCTCTGCCCTCGAAGGCAGAGCAACAGAGCCTACTGTAGTGCCGCGGATCTGCGGCAATAGCCGCGGAAACGCGGCCTTAGTAGTGAACTACTAACTGCAATTTTTGCAGGTTGCTTCAAATTGTAATATCTACTTTCTGCTCTGTTAAAATTTGTTCTGTGATAACCCTGCTTACTGCTAATTAATTCAACAGTAAAATATTTGTTGTTAATGATAAAAATTGATTAGACGTTTGCATATTAGGCACGTGTCTTTTCAATTCCTTTATTTTTACTGTTGAAGAGTGCTGGAGCAAGGTACGTTCGCATTGCATGTAGAATAGGACTCATCTCTTGGTTGATTTTCATGCTTTGAGTGAATCTTATTTACATATCTTGTAGACTTGCACAAAAATATCTTAAGGGCATAACCCATTAACAAGATAAGGTGGGGATTTCATCACCCTTCCTTAGCCCAAAAATCATATCTCAAGCACTCACTAACCCAAGCCTAACTTAAAAATTAGTAGACGTTGGCCCTAGGGACATCTCGGACTCAATAGGAGATTATCCTAAGGGGGAACAGTGCTGGAAGTTGACTCTTGTCAAATCAGTGTCTAGGAAAGGGATTGAGGGCCGAAAGCCCGAAGATTGGTGGTTATTTAATTAAGGAACGTCTTTGACGGAAAACCTCCCACCACTCTTGCCCTGACCTGGCTGATTAACTTGTGGTCAAAGTCTGCACCCTACCTCCCGTGGACAGTCTAATCAGTTAGGAGTCGTCTAGGTCATAGGTCTACCCTAACTTAGGTTAGAATTTTTTTCTTCTTTTTTGTTTACTTATTTGTTTTCTTTTTCTTTTGTTTGTGTTTGTGTGATATGGCATATAATAATTTTTCAACTTTAATCCATATTACACACCTAATTCTTTTTCGGATATTACCAACCCGGCATATCATAACTTTGACCAATCTAGTGTACCGGATGGTCTTATCCGAATAATTATAACCCATACCCCCCATCTTATGACCATGATTTTCATACTTTCAACTCTTCACAGAGTTCATGGGGTTTCACTTCCCCCGAGTCTAATTCTCAACCAATTTGTCCTCCATATCCACCTAGTCCACATTCTTTCCATGAGTCATACTCAGATCCTCCAATTCAGAATAGAATACCATCTATCGGGGAAATGATAAGTATGCATGAGTCCAAGCAAAAATTACCATCAATCACAGACATGATAATGCGTGAGTCCACCGACTCACAACTTCATCACGATTACACTTCATCCTTTCAAGTCCAATCACAACATGATGAACCTATCAACTATGAAAGGATGCTTGCAGCCATGACTCAGGCTAGATTAGCCCGTGATCGTGAAATAGATCTGATGGTTCAATCTTTACGTTCTCACCGTTCGGCCATTTCTACTTTTGCTGACCACTCTCTTAGAGCCGACGAACCAAGTTGCTTTGGACAACAAGATTCTAATTCAGTGCCATCATGTGAACTTGCCGAAACTTCAAATTTTGATAACTTGGCAAGTTTTTCCTTTCCTGAAATAGAACTTGAGCATGAATATGATCATGATCTTCCACTTGATGATTCAATTTTACTTCCTGATTAAATAATGACTCCGGTATCGCCACCTGATTTTACTTTTCCCGAGTCAACATTGGATCCTGTTCCAATTCATCATGAAATTGAATCACCCATTTTTGATGATCATATTGAACTTGACCAATTTTGCAATTTTGAAAATCCCATGGATAAATTGGCAAGTTCTGATTTTTATATCATTGAACCCAATGAGATATGTGACCTAGATTCTCCAATCTATGATCAAGTTCAAATTCCTGAATCATTATTGACTCCTGTTTTGTTACCCGACTTAGGTAATATTTTAGAGTCAGTTTTGATTCCCACACCTATCATTCCTGAACTTGAATCACTAACATTGAGTCACATTCTATTGTGGGAAGATGATAGTGAACCTTTACTTGATTTGAGTTTCTTTCCTGAGTCGGTATTCGTTCCCGTACCCATGACGTCCAAGTCAATAATTCCATCTTTTCATACTCCATTTTGGGACAAGGAGGTTGACACAATTGACTCTGAAATTTATTATGAAATTTGGAAATTTGATGGGGTAAAATTTTTAAAAAATAATTATACATACATTTTAGTGGGTTATATAAGAAAAATCACTGGTGGGTTCCCCCGAATTCCACAAAAAGTAGATTGGGCCGCATTTCGTGGACCAATTAGACCACCTCCGGAACCACCACCTTAAGGTAACTTCTGCCTTCCCTTCTTTTGTTTCATGCATATATGCATTCATTCATACATTGAGGACAATGCATGAGATAAGTGAGGGGGTGGGCTTTACTAACATACTAACATAGTTAGAAACTAACAAAAATCTGCTAATAAAAAAAAAATCTGAAAAAAAAACTTATAAAAAGGACAATATTTTGACTTATCTTTTGAAAGAAATCTAAGTTAGTCTTAAGAATTAGGAAAATCATGATTAGGATTTCTAAAAACTTTGTCAAAATAAATAAATTGTTGAATTTTTAGGTATAGGAGGAGAAATTGAATAAGTAGTTAGTCTTGATTTTTACCTTAATGAAATTTGCATACCTAATGCATATCTAGGATTCTAAGACAAAGACCCTTATGCCTCATAAAAAAAATATATCCTTAAAAAAAAAAATTTCACCAATTAAGCTGGATACATGTGCCTCATGAAGCATAAGTATTCATGCCTAAAGGTGAGTAAATAAAATAAAGTCCTTAGTTTTGGGGCCTAATTCACTCGAATTTGAGTCCGCGGGGTGTTTTCTCACCTGGTGCCCTAAAGCCAACCGGTTTGGGAGTCATCGACTTTAAGTTCGTTACATGGGTGGATTAGAAAGCCTAAGAAAACTAAGAAATAATATATATGTATTAACACATCTAATAGTCAATTAGTTAGGTATGAGGGCCTCAAGAAGCCTTGATGCTTACACGAAAGAAAATTAGATGAGTTATACATATTTAAAAAAAAGAGAGAAAAAAATAAAAATAATAAAGAGGCATGAGAGTCCAAGTCAAGGAATTCCTAGTAAAAATTCATAAGGATGCATATGATTTTTGGTAATGAAAAAGACTATACACAAAATTCAATTTTGATCCTTACTTAAAAATGAAAACAATTTACTTTATAAAGACTAAGTTTAAGAATGAATAAAAATGAGGATCCTAAAAACTTATAAATTACTTAGTCTTTTCAAAAGTATTTCAAATATTTCCTTTTTATGGATTTTGTGGGTGTAATCCGCTGAAAACCCTCACGAGACAACACTCGTCCTCTAGGGTAACCTAGAGGTTTAACGGCTTGTTGCACGTGCTAAGTGCAATCGTGATTCCAACGAAAGTGAGTTAGGTTAGATTAGTTTTTCTTTTCTTTTTCTTCTTTGTTTTTACTCGAGGACGAGCAAAAAGATAAGTGTGGGGGTGTGATTGGTAGTGAAAAATACATTTTTATCATAACATTTACCATCACATTTTCATATTTATTCATTTAATTCTGCACATTTATTAATATTTTGTGATTTACTGTGTGCAGGCCTCGAAATAATAAAAAGAAAGAATTAAAGCCTAAAAAGAGCCCAAAAGCCCATGTTTGAAGCCCAAGTGCAAAAGTGCAAATACCAAATGTCAAAAGTGCAAATACACAAGGGCTAAAGTTGCAAATATTAAAGAATAGGGAAGGATAGACTTCTATCCAACCCTAAACACTTGCAGATGAGGATAAAAGCCAAAGAAGAGAGTGCAAAGATAAGGAAATTCGTGGATAAAGATATTGGGAGATTTGAGATCTAGATAACTTGATCTCTAAGTTATATCCAAATCCCAAGATAAAGAGCCAGGATCAAGCTTCCAGAAGAAAACGACCAGATGGACGGACCAGGAGAAGCCACGCGCCAAAGCGCGTGGCCAGCAGCCACTGTAGTGCCGCGGAAACGCGGCCCAAGCCGCGTTTCCGCGGCAATCCTGCCTTATCCCGTCACCTGTTTTCGTGGAGGAGTTGTGATGGGACTCTACTTCCTTTTGCACCTATAAATACCCCCTGCAGTGCAACGTACAGAGTGTCCAGCGAAGAGCCAAGGGCCAAAAGCTAGGGTTTTTAGGTTTTTCTTCTTTCTTCTAGGTTAGATTTTCTTTCCTCCTTTGTAATTTTTATTTATTTTCTTTTTGTAAAAACTACGAGGAGATGATGTACTCATGGAGGAAGGGATCTACTTGTACTGATGGTGACAGTCGGTGTAAGTTTTATTTTTCCACCATTGTTTAATAATCGAATCGAGGTTTGTTTTTATTCTTGTATTATTTTATGTTCTTTTATTTTTATTTAATCTTGTGTATCTCAGTATCTGTTTGCTTTCTTCTATTTTTCTCTCTAATGTCTTGCCCACCATGAGAACCAACTGCTTCGAGAATACCTAGCCGAAGAAGAGCCCTTGATGGCCTATGGCGATGAACAGGTCTTCATAGTTGTCTTTTATTTCATAGTTAGGAAGGCGGATGATCCTATACGCTATGCTTGTACGCCTTCCAAGAAAAGGTAAATCATTGCAAACGGTTCAAAAGGTAAGCAGACTGAAGAGGTAATCTTTCTTTCTTTCTTTCTTTAGTTTAGATCTCTATTCCATCTATCTCAGATTCTTTTCTCCCCACTTCATTGTAAATACCACTGCTAATAATAAAAATAAATAATTTTTAGAGTAAAACTTACAAACGCTTCCATCGCTAGTACCTCCCTGAGGATCACGACCCGAATAGCCTTGCTACAGCGGATAGTATTGAACACTTGCACACCTTTAATTCTCAGATCTAATATTCATATTTTGTGTGCAGGTAAAAGTTCAATCACTTTATTAAACAAACTTGTTAACATCATAACTACATATGGCTTGTTATCATCAAAACCAGGGCTAATGGCCTTTAGACCAACAAACAGGGGGTGTCAAGTAATAGCATGTCAGGTGTCAGGTGGTAACATAGAAAGTGATAACACGTCAAGCAATAAGCACAATAAGTATTATTGTTGAATAAAATAATACAGAAAAATGGTACCGATATAGGAGATCAGTACGAGCAGTGAAAAATAATGCAGTCTTTGGGAAACAATATAAGAGAATGTTTCAAACTCTTCATAACCATCAATAAAAGAATACTAGTCACATTATTAAGTAGGTAAGCAGGCATGTAAGCAAGCGAACATCCAAGCGAAGCTAAGTAAACTGGAACGAATTAGTGTACAATGCTAGACGCTATCATGCTCGGCATGGTTACCACTCGGGCATAACTAAACGCACAAGGCGAGGCGAGCGTATGAATGCTATATTACAGCACATAACGAAGTCGCGCCACGGCATAACCGCGCTCGAACTGAGTTAGCGATAAAGCGCTGAGCGCTAGGTTCGCCTACCAGGCATAGCTAAAAGACCTGATGGTTTAAGTGCAATCCTCTTTCGAGGAAGTAGGCGAGAGCCCGAGGGGCTGAAAGTAAACCCAGGGTTTAAGCGTACTTCTGGTAATTACCACGAAACCGATAAGGGTATAAGACCTAAAACCTATTGGGTAGCCATCCTGGGAGTGGGCAGAAACCCTGAGACTGTGGTACCTGCACGGATAGTACCATACATGCACACAAACATGATAACAGTACATGGCAGGCAATTGTTTGGACACATATATTGCATAATTGTTATTGCATTTCTACATTTATTTTATAATAATTCCTACAACTCACTTGTCCTAATGTCTTAATTCATGCAAGATATGGTAGAGAGAAGATAAGCATAATCTTACCTAAATAAATCAGATACTTGAGAAGATTTAAATCATCAACTGAAGATAAGGCAAATCAACAAGGATCGAATCAAAACCAAAGGATCTAGAAGTTATCTTATTTGAAAATCGGATATATCAGATAAGATAATACCATCAAAATGCAAAAGAAAAATGAATCTTTTGAACACCCAATCGTTTTGTTGAAGATAAATGGATAGAGAGAAGATCAATGATAAGATGAAGCAATCATAATTGGAGATAAGGAGAAAATCCAAGTAAATTCGAGTTCTAAATCAATTTAAACTCAGATTCAAATTGTATTCATTTTAGTATTTTAATCATAACGTTGTCTATCAAAACTCAAATTTGATGATTCAAGATAATCCAGAAAGAAGACTTAAAGGGATACACTTCTTATGTTGATTACTGTTTCCAATTTCTATCATTTGATAAGTAATATTCTCTAATCAGCACGCCAACAAGCTGCAGATCAGAATTAAATTTTCACATAAAATTTTGGATAAATCAAATAAAGTTTGGAGTAAGAGAAGGATTCAAATTCAGAAATAACTCGCCCCCAAGTCAAGTGATAGGATATTATCTTAATATCTAAAGTTCAAATTCAAGTTCTAAAAATCTATCTCTTGATGGTTGTACAACTCTTACTAGGAGTTTATCCACTTATTTCTGCTATAAATAGAGAGGTAGAGCATAGAAAAATCTCATCTCATCTCACACGAGTGAGGCTGAAAACTAATTGAGAGGAAAGTTGTGCGTTGTAATGCGAGTTTGGGATCAAGAGTTTTGTAACAATGATTCTTTAATAAAAATCAATCTTCTTTAATACAGATCTTGCAGCATTTAAATCTAAGCTTTATCTACTTTTCTCTTTATTTTTGTGATATGATTCTCTTCTTTTAATTACATGTTTTATTTTATGAATTCATTGATTATCTCATATATTTTTTTATATACATAAATAAGGCATAAGAGTCAGAGTTAAAAGAACCGTTAGTCAATATATTCACGGTCACAAGATACATATGACTTAAGGTAAAATAATAGACTAGATAAGAATACAAAATTTCCTAACCTTGATTGATAACAAATCTTTAAATAGAGACTAAGTATAGGGATAAATAGTTTGGTGCTCCAATAACTTATAAATTCCTTAAATTCTTGTAAAAACACTTCAAATATTTCTCTTCTTTTCAAAATGCATTTTCAAAAATACTAACAATTTATTTCTTTTTGGATTTTGTTGGTGTATGATCACACACATGCGTTGCGTGTTTTCATATCATATTAGTCACATTTCTGCATTTTTATTTAAATAAAACTCTACTATTAATGTATTTTCATATTTAATGGCGTGTAGGGTAATTAAGGAAGAAAAAAGAGAGATAGACAGATTTATCCAATTAAATCCAAAAGTTCAAAAGGAAGGCGATCGATTCAGATTCAAATTCAAATGTTCTAAATGTCATCTATCTGAAGACCAGGTATATCAGATGAGATAATATCATTCAAATTCAAAGAAAAAATGGATTAGAAGAAGACCCTATCGGTTTTACCAAGGATAAAGAGATAGATCGTCAAATCTAAAGCTGAAATTTAAAATCCAAAGGAATAAATGAATTGAGAGAAGATCAACAGATGAGATGAAGTAATTTTGACTCAGATTCAGACTACATACATTTTAGTATTGAATCATAACTTTTGCTACCGAAACTCTGATGATTCAAGATGATCCAGAAAGAAGACTTAAAGGGCTACAATTCTTACGTTGATTACTGTTTCTAATTCAATCATTTGATAAGTTATATTCAGCAATCAACACGCAACAAGCTGCAGATCAGAATTGAATATCCACATCAAATCAAAAGGGAGGATTCAAATTTAGAAATAGCCAGCTCCCCCTATCTTTAGACTCGTTTTCTTATCCATTTTTATTCTACAAATACCCCACACATCAGAGGCAGAGGAACGATTAAACAGAGAGTAGAATAGATTTTGTATAAGTTTAACCTAGGTTATTCTTTCTCCTTTAATGTAATTTTTAGTTTTCTTTATGTAACTGAGAGGAGATAAGAGTTTCATGGAGGAATGAGAAAGGAGCTTGTACTGAGTGTGACACCGGTGCAAGTATTCATCTTTTCTTTCATTGTTATTTATTCGAATCGAAAGTTACTTTTTCTTCTTTATTCTTGTTTTTGTTTATTTTCCTCTGATGTGTTTGTAATATAAGTGAATCCAATAGCCTCGAGATTGCTTCGCCATTGCAAGTGCCCTTGATGGCCTATGGTAATGAACAACCATTCCTTTGCTAGTTTTGCTTGCCCTTTTATTAGTAGTGTAGATTGGAAACGGGGAAGATCCTACACGCATGTTTGATTACCTTCAAATACTAGGTAAGTCATAGTGACGGATCCAAGGTATATGAGCATGGAAGAGGTAAGTAAGAATTTTTAGTTTTCTTTTAATTCTTAGTTTAGAATTCTACTCCAAAACCAACATTCTCCTCTTTATTTAGTTTTTCCTTTTCTTTTCTAAATAAAACAACAACAACAACATCATCATCTTTTTTTACCATCTTCTTCACATCTTCTAACTTAACCTTTTTGTTTTCTTTTTCTAAAATTGAGAATAAATTCCTAACATATTTTTGTAAACTTAAAAAGAAATGAACTTACTTAAAAGCTTCCATCGCTAGTCCCTTCTTGTGGATCACGACCTGCGTAATCATTTGCCATCGTGATAGTATTGAAAACTTGTAATTCTATATTGTATTTCTGAAATTTTGTATTTTTTTGTGCACGTTAAACCTCAATCAAATTTTGGCGTCGTTGCCGGAGAGGGACGGTAAGTTTTCATTTTTTTTTGATTTACTTGAACAATTTAACCTTTTCTTCTTTGTTTTTGTGTTCCAGGGTTGAATTTAGGAATCAAAGAGCTGCAGTTGATATATTGCTACTTTATATCTTTGCCCAAGAAGGTAGAGCATCAGAGCCCAAAATTGTGCCGCGCAAACGCGACAAAAGCCATGTTTCCACGGCATTTATGGTGGACTACTAATTGATCTTTTTGTAGGTGTTTTCAGATTGCAAAATGTAGCTTCTGCATGTGTTAGATTTCCTTATTAATTTATTTTACACACTGTATTTAATTCAATAGTAAAGTGATTGTTTGTAAATGTTGAAAATGGTTGCATTTAGGCACGTGTCTAATTCATTTATCTTTTACATTACTGTTGAAGAGTGTTGGAGCAAACGTATATGTGCGTAGCATTTATTATAAGATTCACTCTTGTATGAAATATGTCTTGAGTGTTACTTTTTCTATATACTTGTACACTGCACTAAACTGAACTAAGGGCTTGTCCTATAAACAAGATAAGTTGGGAAAGTCATTATCCTCCCTTAGCCCACAAGCAATCTCCTCACTCACTAACCCAAGCCTAACTAAAACTGAGTAGACGTAGGCCCTAGGGACATCTCGGACTCAAATAGGAGACTGACCTAAGGGAAAGTTGTTAGAAGTTGACTCTTGCCAAAATGGGCGTCTAAGATTGGGGATTGAGGGGCGAAACCCTGAAGATTGGTGGTTTGGCATAATTAGGCCCGTTGCTTAGGCACAGATACCTCCGACTGATCTTGCCCCTTACTTGGCTGATTAACTTGTGGTCAGATTCTGTAATATACTTTCTGTGGATAGTCTAACCAGTTAGGAGTCGTCCAGGTCTAAGTCCTACCCTAACTTAGGCTATATTTTTTTTCCTTTTTATTTGTTTTGTTGTTTGCTTGTTTTCATTTTTTGTTTTTGACATCTTGGTGATATGGATTATAATTATAATTATTCATATGAAAATAGTGATCCGTTTTTCACCCCGACCTCTTTTGACTCGGATATTACCAACCCGACATATCATAACTTTAACCAACCAAGTATGCCAGATTGGTCTTATCCGAATCAATATATGCCCCAGTCCTAATACTATGAACAAGACTGGAATAATCATTACCACTCTTCATAGAGTCTGTAGGGATACAACTCCCCTGAGTCATATAGTCAACCTTACCAACATCCAGCTTCATATACTCCTTCTCCCGAACAGCCATTAGAAGAATCAATTGACTGGGAAAAGAGGATGAAGCCTTAGAAGAGCTTGAGCGACGAATTCAAATTCTAGGAGACTCAAAATACCGTCAATATTTTCAAATCAAAGATCCTTACTCTATTTTTCAAGAAGAACATACTGACTTAGAAAAGAGTACGGAATTCATGATTCAATTCCAAAGTGATCCCTTAAATATGATAGAAATAATACTTAGTCGATTGAAAAACATGCGTAGAAATAAGAAAACTCTCTCTACCTAATCTTTGACTTTTCCCGACACTTCTAACCATATTGATGAAAACAAAGAATCATGAAATCTTGAAGACTTTGACTAAGATTTAATTTCATCACAGAAACTTGAACTCGACCAATTCTAAATCTTGGACAAATTGGCAAGTTTTTTATTCAATGAGATTGAACTTGAATGTGAATGTGACCCCGATCCCCAACCTTGTGATTCAGTTCCCATCTTTGAATCTATGTTGACTCTGGTATCCTTACCCAATTTGGACCAATTTTCTAAGTCAACATTTATTCCTGTACCCATAAATCTAAAAATTGAATCACTAATTTTGGATAATCACATTCCATTGATGGAATGTGTGATTGTGAATTTCAATTCTTGGATTTGGAGTTAACTTTTAAACCAAAACTGACTCTCAAACCCAATTTTGATTTTCTCGAGTTAGTATTGGTTCCTGAACTTATCATTCTTGAGCTCAAGTCAACTATTCCACCAAGTCTCATTTTTTTGTTAGACATAAGTATAAACCATGATGACTCCGTGATGATTTTTCAAGACTGGTCATGTAAAGGGAATAATTTTCATGATAGGATCTTTCATGATCCTATTTATTGGCCCAGAGGCCCTTCACTCTAGTTTTGATGATGATTAACTCATGTACTTATAGTTTACTAATGATCTTGTGCTAAATTAGTTTCAGTTATTTGATCAAGATCTTAGTAGGCATTTAGCTTCAACAAAGGAGTTTGAGGCTAACACGTGTTGATTCAAGAGCTTGCACGTCAAGATCGCATCTAGCACTCATTTGGAGTCAAGCTCGTTGGATCGCGTTCGGATTGAGTCGGCTTGAAAACAAGAAGACTTCAGTTTGTGTTTAGTTTAGAATGTTTTAGATCTTGTGTAAAGATTAGATAGTATTGATATGCTCAAGTTCACACACATACAAGTTTTTATATGTTTAGTTTTTGGTTTAACCGATTTTAGATTTCATGTCAAAAACATAGATAGATATCTTATACGTATATTGGATTCTATCCATATACAATATGCTTTAAATTTGTTTCAATATCATATTTTTTATTTACATGAGTTTTGGAGAAAATGATTTTTCATTTCAAATTCAAAGTTTTAGAAAATACAGATTTTGTGTTTAAGCCAAATTTTAATATCATAAAAATAGTTCAAATAGTTTGTAATATGTGTTGATTTTTTGTCACACATATTTGTACTTCAAAGATCTTATAAGAACTTATTTTTGTGGAATTTATGTGATTTTATGGGATTTTATGGAAGTTAAAAGACCAAGTTTTAATCCCAATAATTTGTTTGACCAGGCTTTCTGCCGGTCGACCGGACGGTCGACCGAGTCAGAAGTCGGTCGACCGATGTGCACAAACATACACAACCAGTTTTAGCTTGAGGGCCGGTCGACCGAGCGGTCAACCGTCCAGAGAGCATTGCTCTCTGGATCTGGCCCCGATCGACAGGGCGGTTGATCGACCAGAGAGCTCTGCTCTCTGGATCCGGCCCCGGTCGACTGGGCGGTTGATCGGCTAGAGAATCGACCGGGCGGTCGACCGGTGACACAACAGTCAGAAATCTGACCGTTGGCTGGTCGACAGGGCGGTCGACCGACAGCAGTATCAGCTGCTGATTTGGCCTATAACGGCTAGTTTTTGGAATGGGTTATAAATACCCATCCCTTGGGCTATTTTCAACAAGAATTTTAAGAGAAAATTTTCCCATCTTTACAAGTGTTTTAGCAGCAAGATTTCAAAGAGTTTTTGGGCTAAAAGATTTTATCTTTATTTGTTTTCAACGGTTGGAAAAATCAAAGAAAAATAAGAGTATTTGGGATATTAGTTTTGATCTTCATTTCTATCTTATTCTAGTTGTTTTTTCAAGTATTTTTCTTTGTGACCTATTTTCTAAACTCCTTATTTTCTCACACTTGAGCTATCTACTCTATCTTATCTATAGGATCTCGTTTTTATGGGAAAGAATTGGTTTGTGGTTTATTGAGACCACCAAGAGTTGTAACCTTCTTTGTGTTTGTTGTTATCCCTCTTATGTAGGGTGATTGTGGAGGTTGTGTTTTGGGTTTGTGGCTATCCCTCTAAGTGTAGAGGTGATTGTGGTTGGTTTGGCTTTGTGCCTTATCCCTCTAAGTGTAGAGGTGATCATTATTTGGCTTAGTGCCTTCTCCCTCTTGTGTGAGGTGATAGTTGTTGTGCATTGCCTCTTGTGTAGAGGTTATTTATTGGAGAGAGGAGTTTTGTCTCCTAATTTGTGTTTGTCAAATCCTCGGTGGAGGTTCCCTGTATGGGAAGTCCTATGTGGACGCATAGTGAAAATCCTTCTGTGTGAAGTTGGGGACGTAGAGCAGTGGCTCGAACCTCGAAACATATCTTGGTGTTTGCGATTGATCCACTATCTCTAAACTCTCTCTTTTATCCCTTGCATTATTTCATATTATCCATATCATACATATATGATTGGTATTGTTTTGTGTGCCCATACTTGTGTTGAACCAAGAGAGCTTCAAATAGCACCTCAACTCTTATTTAGAGGAATTCAGAGGAGATAGTCCAGAGCCCTTCACCGGGAATTCTGCTACACTCTTTGGTTACACATAGTGTCTTGCAATTAGTTTTTTAATTCCGCTTCATTTGTCATTAGATTAGCCATACACCTATTCACCCCCTCTAGGTGTATTTTAAATTGGTATCAGAGCCTACGCTCCTGATATTAGGTTTAACCACCTAGGAGTGAGATCTTAGATAGCTAATCTAATATTGCTTTTGTACACATCTAGTTTACACTCATGGATTACCTTGGCCCTCCTATGTTTGATGTTTCTAACATTGATATATGAAAACTTAGGATGAGTGCTATTTAAAAGCCCTAGGTTTGCATGTTTACCTTACTACTACCAAGAAATCTTATCTTGGTAATAACAAGCATAAAGAAGCCAATGTACAATCCCTAGATGCATTAAAACAAACATTAAGCAATGATTATCGTATTATGATTTCTCATTGTGATTCCACTTTTGCAGTGTGGAATACTTTGACATCTCCCAAGCTACAAACGACAAACATTGTGGAGAAGGAGTCTAACAAAGACGAGTACGAGCAAGCTTGCTACATGGTCCAAGGGAATGACCCCCTTGAGGTACACTAGAAAACTCATCTAGTGATTGTGCTAGTTCTTCAGGTGGCTATAGGATCTTGTTTTTGTGAGAAAGAATTGGTTTGTGGTTTATTGAGACCCCAAGAGTTGTAACCTTTTTTTTATTTGTTGTTATCCCTCTTGTGTAGAGGTGATTATGGAGGTTGTATTTGGGTTTGTGGCTATCCTTTTAAGTGTAGAAGTGATTGTGGTAGGTTTGGCTTTGTGCCTTGTCCCTCTAAGTGTAGAGGTGATCATTGTTTAACTTAGTGCCTTGTCCCTCTTGTGTGAGGTGATAGTTGTTTTTCCTTGCTCTTGTGTAGAGGTTGTTTGTTGGAGAGAGGAGTTGTATACTCCTAGTTTGTATTTGCCAAATTCTCGGTGAAGGTTCCCTGTGTGGGAAGTCCTATGTGGATGCATAGTGAAAATCCTTCTGTGTGAAGGCGGGGACGTAGAGCAGTGGCTCGAACGTCGAAACATATCTTGGTGTTTGCGATTGATCCACTATCTCTAAACTCTCTCTCTCTTTTATCCCTTGCATTATTTCATATTGTTCATATATACATATATGCTTGGTATTAATTGTGTGTTCCCATACTTGTGTTGAACCAAGAGAGCTTCAAATAGCACCTCAATTCTTATTTAGAGAAATTTAGAGGAGATAGTTCAGAGCTCTTCACCGAAAATTCTGCTACACCCTTTGGTTAAATATAGTGTGTTGCAATTAGTTTTTTAATTCCGCATCATTTGATATTAGATTAGCCATACACCGATTCACTCCCCTCTAAGTGTATTTTAAATTGGTGTTAGAGCTTACGCTCCTGATATTAGGTTAACCACCTAGGAGTGAGATCTTGGATAGCTAATCTAATATAGCATTTGCACACATTTAGTTTACGCTCATGGATTAGCTTGCCCCTCCTATGTTTGATGTTTCTAACATCGATATATAGAAACTTAGGATGAGTGCTTATTTAAAAGCCCTAGGTTTGCATGTTTACCTTGCTACTACCAAGAAATCTTATCTTCGTAATAACAAGCATATAGAAGCCAATGCACAAGCCCTAAATGCATTAAAACAAACATTAAGCAATGATTATCTTATTATGATTTCTCATTGTGATTCCGCTTTTGCAGTGTGGAATACTTTGACATCTCCCAATCTACAAACGACAAACATTGTGGAGAAGAAATCTAACAAAGATGAGTCCGAACAAGCTTGCTACATGGTCCAAGTGAATGACTCTCTTGAGGTACACTCGGAAACTCATCTAGATAATTGTACTACTTCTTCAGGTGATGATTATATAGATGTTGATACTTTAAATGAAGAACTATCTATTGTATGTAAAAACTTACTTGAGAAATATAAAATTTTAAAAAAGAAAAGTCTTAAAATAAAATAAGAGAATAAGGATTTATTTTCAAAACTTAATGTGATTTTGTAAGAGAAGGTTGAGATTTTGAGTGAAAGGGATTCCTTGAAAACCCAACTTGACCTTATTTTAAAGGAAAATGAAATTTTGAAAAATAAAAATAATTGTGATGATGTTTTGAAGAAAAATGAGTTTTGTC
Organism: Agave tequilana; assembly: GCA_038442645.1. Lineage (NCBI taxonomy): Eukaryota > Viridiplantae > Streptophyta > Magnoliopsida > Asparagales > Asparagaceae > Agave > Agave tequilana. The sequence goes on from JAVJIF010010810.1 coordinate 141,724, forward strand.
TTCAAAACTTAATTTTATTTTAAAAGAGAATGATTCTTTGAAAAATAAAATTACTTCTATTTCAAAAGACTAGATTTGGTTTCAAAGGTAAATATCTCTTTGAAAAATAATTTAGATTCACATGTTTGTCATGCTAATATAGATTCATCTTCTATTAACAAACATGTTGCTTGCTCCACTTCTTCTTCAAATATTAGTAATGATATTTGCATGTTGAATAAAAGTGTAGATTGTTTGGGCTCCACTTTGAGCTAATGTGCCATGAACCACACACGATTGGAATCCATGTTTCACAAAAAACAAGTTCCTCATATACATGCACACAAACCACGACATACACATGCTTCTCACGTTCATACACATGACACTATGTATGCTCATGTGTACACTTGTGCACATAGTGGACGTAAGGGCCACCTTGCAAAATTTTGTTATGATAGATTAAATAATTTAAATTTTGCAAATAAATTTGTTTGGGTTAGGAAAGGTGCTAACCCCCATGGACCCAATAAGTTATGGGTACCAAAATTCACTCCTATTTTATGTGATGTAGGTGTGGGCTCTCGCTTGACGTGAGAGTAATGGTGTCTTGATGGTGGATGCGTTCCGAGCTAAATGGTGACACTTTTGAATGCATCACTTTCAAGGGAAGTTTGGTGGGAGGACCACCATGGTTTGGAGATCTAGAGATTAGCCCTAATGGTTTTTGGTAACTATCTCTAACTCCCATTTACTTTACATGCATTCATATTATTGATTTTTAGCATGTTTTGATTTTTTCATGATTATTATATTATATGCCATGTTAATTAGATTTGTGATATACATATGTAGTATTTGAGATACACTAATGTTTATATGAACTTATATTTTTGTGTTCTCACTTTAGTTTAGCTATTGTTTATATCATAGCTCTAAAACACATGCACTTACCTTAATGATCATGTTTGTTTATGGTTTTGCACTTCATATTTTGATTACATGTTTAGATGTAGTTTTCATTAAAACTCATGTATATACTTGTACAACTAATAAGTCACATTTGATTTTTGTATGTTTGTACTTAATTACTCATTTGTACCCATTAGATGTAATTGTATAAGACTAGTTTTGATGATTCTTGCATTTTAACTTGTATTCTCTATTTTTATACATGTTTTCATGATAATGTGTTTAGCTTCATGTATATGTTAATTTTGTCTAAAACTTTAGATGTATACCCTTGAGTCATTTGCCTTCATGCAAATTATTTTATAGACTCATTCGTGTTTGGGATATGTATGTATACTTCTAATTTAGACAAATCATACATATACCTTGAAGCCTATTTAGTTTTGATGATTTTTATTTCTTTTATAAGGAACTTCATATGAGCTTTATTGCCTATTTTCATGATTTAGTTAATTACATACTTTTACACTCTATATTTGATGTTTACTCATGAATTTTTTGTTTCATGAGACTATATGAGTTTTATTGCTATTTGAGTGTTGATGATCGTGTGATTTTCATGTTTTCATGAATTCATTCTTGTTTTATTCCTTACTTGAAGGACTTCGTACTAGTTTACAAGATTATCATAAAACTAGTTGTGTATTTCTTCATTTTAAAAGAGTTTTCAATTATGTTAAATTTTTTTTCAAATTCATATTTCTAAAAACCCCTTCCATCAAAGGGCGGATGGATGGGGACCATGCCTTGTATGCTCTAATTGAAAATCTATTTATGCATGAATAAGGTGGTAGGTATAAGTTATACACTTGATCCTCATTATATTTTCAATTGGTACCACAATTGATACTTTTATGTTTGTATACTCATATTTGTGTTTTCTATATATGTATGCTTCAAACTTCAAATAGTATCAATTTCGATTGGTATTTACATTTTCATACATATATATGATTTGATTGTGCTTACAATATCTTTACATCTTAAAGGAAAAATTATGTTTATGCTAGGCTTGATTTAGTTTTTAATGTCAATTATTTTTCAATTGGTATCTTATACAAACTTATGCATCGTTTTTATTGGTATTTCATAAAGGGGGAGAAATATTCGTGCTTTTCTTTCAATTGGTTTTATGTTCAATTGGTATCTTACTCCCATTCTTTATGATGAAAAATACTTTATTTTAGTATATGCTAACATTTTCAATATTAGTATCAATAATCTTAAATCGGTATTATTCTCCATTTGATATTATTATTGTAAAATGAGTTGTGTTTAATCAAAAATTTGGTTCTTACTTTCAATTGGTATCAAAATTTACAATATATGTTTCAATTGGTATAAAAAAACATACAATGTTTTATTTTCTATTTGTATCAAAAATTTACAAGATATTTTCAATTGGTATCATAAATTTGTTTTAAAGAGGTTTCATAATGTTTTGATATATATTGCTTATATGCAAGGGAAGTTTAACATCTTCTCTATATATAGATTCATGTTGAGTGTATCTCATATTGAGGTGCTTGACCTCTCTTCTTTATGTAATACACGTGTGTTGGGGGAGCTTTACATCTCCACTTATACATTGTATATTATACGTTATGTGATTAGAGTTTAGTCATCTATTTTTCATGTAATGCATGTATGCAGGGGAGTTAACTTTATGTCTCTCCTCTTCATGAATGCATGTCGCATATATATCCTTATTGTTTGATTTGTTTTCGCCCCTTTGTTGATGAATTGACAAAATAGGGGAGAAGTATTTGGTGAGTTTATATATGCATGTTTATTTTATTTCCTCATTTATGTAAAAAGGGAAAAGAATTTGTTGAGTTTATGCATGTTTAGTTCCATTTATGCATATATGTGTTGTTTGGTTTATGCATTTCATTGTATATCCATTTGTTTATTACTATGCAGGAGTTAAGGGAGAGCTTCTTTGAAATTTATCTTTAATCCATGCATATATAACTCTATGAGTTTTGTCATCATCAAAAAGGGGGAGATTGTTGGCCCAGAGGCCCTTCACTCTAGTTTTGATGATGATTAACTCATGTAGTTATAGTTTACTAATAATCTTGTGCTAAATTAGTTTCAGTTATTTGATCAAGATCTTAGTAGGTGTTTAGCTTCAACAAAGGAGTTTGGAGGCTAACACGTGTTGATTCAAGAGCTCGCGCGTCAAGATTGCATCTAGCACTAGGTTGGAGTCAAGCTCGTTGGATTGCGTTCAGATCGAGTCGGCTTGGACACAAGAAGACTTCGGTTTGTGTTTAGTTTAGAATGTTTTAGATCTTGGGTAGATTAGATAGTATTGATATGCTCAAGTTCACACACACACACAAGTTTTAATATGTTTGGTTTTTGGTTTAACCGCTTTTGGATTTCACGTCAAAAACATAGATAGATATCTTATACGTATATTGGATTCTATTCATATACAATATGCTTCAAATTTGTTTCAATATCATATATTGTATTTACATGAGTTTTGGAGAAAACGATTTTTCATTTCAAAATTCAAGTTTTGGAAAATACAGATTTTGTGTTTAAGCCAAATTTTAATATCACAAAAATGGTTCAAATAGTTTGTAATATATGTTGATTTTGGTCACACATATTTGTACTTCAAAGATCTTATAAGAACTTATTTTTGTGGAATTTATGTGATTTTATGGGATTTCATGGAAGTTAAAAAGACCAAGTTTTAATCTCTATAATTTGTTTGACCAGGCTTTCTGTCGGTCGACCGGACGATCGACCGAGTCAGAAGGCGGTGGACCGGTCGGTCGACCGTTGTGAACAAACATGCACAGCCAGTTTTGGCACGAGGGTCGGTCGACTGGGCGGTCGACCATCCAGAGTGCTTTGCTCTCTGGATCTGGCCCCGGTCGACCGGCCAGAAAGCTCTGCTCTTTGGATCCGGCCTCGGTTGTCCGGGCGGTCGACCGGTGGCACAACGGTCAAAAATTTGGCCGTTGGCCGGTCAACCGGGCGGTCGACTGACAGCAGCATCAACTGCTGATTTGGCCTGTAACGACTAGTTTTTGGAATGGGTTATAAAAACCCATCCCTTGCGCTATTTTTAACAAGAATTTTAAGAGCATTTTTTTCATCTTTACAGGTGTTTTAGTAGTAAGATTTCAAAGAGTTTTTGGACTAAAATATTTATCTTTATTTGTTTTCAACGGTTGGAAAAATCAAAGAAAAATAGAGTATTTGGGATATTGGTTTTGATCTTCATTTCTATCTTATTCTAGTTGTTTTCCCAAGTATTTTTCTATGTGATTTGTTTTCCAAACTCCTTGTTTTCTCACACTTGAGCTATCTACTCTATCCTATCTATAGGATCTTATTTTTGTGGGAAAGAATTGGTTTGTGGTTTATTAAGACCACCAAGAGTTGTAACCTTCTTTGTGTTTGTTGTTATCCCTCTTGTGTAGAGGTGATTGTGGAGGTTGTGTTTTGAGTTTGTGGCTATCTCTCTAAGTATAGAGGTGATTGTGGTTGGTTTGGCTTTGTGCCTTGTCCCTCTAAGTGTAGAGGTGATCATTGTTTGGCTTAGTGCCTTATCCCTCTTGTGTGGGGTGTAGTTGTTGTGCCTTGCCTCTTGTGTAGAGGTTTGTTGGAGAGAGTTGTGTACTCCTAGTTTGTATTATCCAAATCCTCGATAGAGGTTCCCTGTGTGGGAAGTCCTTTGTGGACGCATAGTGAAAATCCTTCTGTGTGAAGGCGGGGACGTAGAGCAGTGGCTCGAACCTCGAAACATATCTTAGTGTTTGAGATTGATCCACTATCTCTAAGCTCTCTCTTTTATCCCTTGCATTATTTCATATTGTTCATATCATACATATATGCTTGGTATTGTTTGTGTGTGCCCATACTTGTGCTGAACCAAGAGAGCTTCAAATAGCACCTCAACTCTTATTTAGAGGAATTCAGAGGAGATAGTCCAGAGCCCTTCACCGGGAATTCGACTACACTTTTTGGTTACACATAGTGTGTTACAGTTAGTTTTTTAATTCCGCATCATTTGTCATTAGATTAGCCATACACCTATTCACCCCCCCTCTGGGTGTATTTTCACTATTTATATTGGGGATTATAATTACGTAAATAGAAAAGAGTTCAATAAAAGTTGGTTCTGTGAACTATCACATTATCTTGATTGGGTAGCAACACTTGACCCAATCCGACCACCACCGGAACCACCATCTTAATGTAATATTTTCCTTCCCTTTCTTCTTTTTCATGTATCTATGCATTCATTCATACATTGAGGACAATGCATGAGATAGTTGTGTGTGTGGGGGGGGGGGGGTTCTAACATAACATAGATTTTTTTATTTAAAATAAAAAAATTAACATTTTTCTTTCTTTTAAAAAAAACTTTTTGAAAAGAGAGCAATATATTGACATATTTTTGTAAGAAATTAAGTTAATTTTAAGGAATAGGAGAATCATAATTAGAATTTCTTATACTTGGTCAAAATAAAATTATTTGTTTGATTTCTAGGTTTAGGAAGAAAATTTAGAAAAGTAAATTAGTCTTGATTTTTATCTTGATAAAATATGCATGCTTTATATACTTACACACTTAGGGTTCAAAAAACAAAGATCTTATGCCTTATTAAAAAAAAAGAATATATATATATATGTAATATATCAAAAATCCTCTGATTAAGCTAGGTATTTGTGCCTCATAAAGCATAAGTATTCACGCCTAAAAGCGATTCATATAATAAAATCTTTAGTTTTGTGGCCTTATTTGCTCGAGTCCTTAAATCCTTGGGGTGTTTTCTCACCCGGTGTCCTAAGACAGTTTGGTTTGAGAGTCACCGATTTAAGGCTTGTTACATGGGCAGATTAGAAAGCCTAATAGAACTAAATAATAATATCACAGAATTTAAAAACAGAAACAAAAAAAATAAGAGATAAGAGTTAAAGTTAAAGAACCCCGAGTCAAAAATTTCACGATCACAAAGGTGCATATAACTTAGGATAAAATAATAGACTAGATGAGAAATACAGTTTGACTCCTTGACTTAATTGATAACAAGTTTTTGAATAAAGACTAAGCTTAAGAATGAAAAGTTTGGTTTTTTATAACTTATAGATTACTTAATTCTTATAATAATACTTCAAATATTTTTCTTTTCAAAATGTGTTTTCAAAATACTAACACTTTGTTTCTCTTTCTTTATGGATTTTGTGGGTGTAATCTACTGAAAATCCTCACAAGACAAAACTCGTCCTCTAGGGAAAATCTAGAGGTTTAACGGCTTGTTGCACATGCTCATGCAATCGCGTGATGTAACCCCCTTGATCTTTGATATACGTATCACAGTATCAGTACTCGATATGACGTAAAAAGTTAATTTGACCTTCCTGATAGTCATATTGAGTCGATTTTAGTTTCAGATATTATTTTCTAATATTTTAGATTTTTTTAGAATTTTTTAAAATTTTTCTAAATTATTTTGGAAAATCTCTGAAGTCGGTGTCGACCAGGTTATTTTTTGTACTGAGGCTTAGCGTACGTACGTGCGGGTATTTTCTCCCTGCGTATGTACGTCGCCGTAGCAGCGGGATCAATATGTTACATGTGACCTGAAAAGTGGTCTAATAAATTCTCAGGTTTAGTTTTGATGTTTTGCTCGAGGATGAACAAAAGATAGGTGTGGGGTGTGATCACACACGTGCGTTGCATGTTTTCATATCATATGAGTCACATTTCTGCATTTTTATTTAAATAAAACTCTACTATTAATATATTTTCATGTTAAATGGCGTGTAGGGTAATTAAGAAAGAAAAAAGAGAGATAGACAGATTTATCCAATTAAATCCAAAAGTTCAAAAGAAAGGGGATCGATTCAAATTCAGAGGTTATAAATGTCATCTTATCTGAAGACCGGATATATCAGATGAGATAATATCATTCAAATTCAAAGGAAAAATGGATTAAAAAAGACCCTATCAGTTTCACTGAGGATAAAAAGATAGATTGTCAAATTTAAAACTGAAATTCAAAATCCAAAGGGATAAATGGATAGAGAGAAGATCAACAGATGAGATGAAGCAAATTTGACTCAGATTCAGACTTGATATATTTTAGTATTTGAATCATAACTTTCGCTACCAAAATTCAAATCTGATGATTCAAGATGATCAAGAAAGAAGACTTAAAGGGTTACAACTCTTACGTTGATTACTGTTTCTAATTCAATCATTTGATAAGTCATATTCAGCAATCAACACGCCAACAAACTGCTAATCAGAATTCAATATCCACATCAAATCAAGTTTGAAGATAAGGGGAGGATTCTAATTCAAAAATAGCCAGCTTCCTCTATCTTTAGACTCATTTTCTTATCCATTTCTATCATATAAATACCCCACACATCAGAGGCAGAGGAACGATTAAGGAGAGAGTAGAATAGATTTTTGTATAGGTTTAACCTAGTTCTTCTTTCTCTTTTAATGTAATTTTTATTTTTCTTTGTGTAACTGAGAGGAGATAAGAGTTTCATGGAGGAATGAGATAGGAGCTTGTACTGAGAGTGACACCGGTGTAAGTATTCATCTTTTCTTTCATTGTTATTTAATCGAATCGTAAGTTACTTTTTCTTCTTTATTCTTATTTTTGTTTACTTTCCTCTGATGTGTTTGTAATCCAAGTGAATTCAATAGCCTCGAGACTGCTTCGCCATTGCAAGTGCTCTTGATGGCCTATGGTGATGAACTATCATTCCTTTACTAGTTTAGCTTGCCCTTTTATTCGTAGTGTAGATTGGGAACGGGAAAGATCTTACACGTTGATTAGTCTACAAATTCTGCATTATTATATCGCATTTCTCACAGATTTATGAATAAATTGTCGGTCTAAACCGTGTTTTGGTCTTAATTGTAGGTAGATCCAAAGTCAAAGGGCAAAGGTGTAATAAGAGCTTAATTAGACCCAATTAAGGGTAATTAAATCCGCATTACTTGGAGGCCAAGCAAGGGATTATCTAGAAGATTCATTGAACCTAGCCTCTTGCGCACATCAGACGAATCTGCGGTCGGATTTACCCAAAACAGAATATAACACGAAGTGTCTCGAAGCCAGACGGAGCCACGGACCAAAACCAGGGACCAGAGTCCCTGGTATTACCGCGGATCCACGGCAATCCTTGCGGATCCGCGGCAATCCTGTGGAGCCACGCGTCGATTTTCGACGCGTGGCCCCGTCTCGTCTTCTGGAGCCTTCTTCTGCCTATAAATAGACCTGCAGAGAGCCAAAACACAAGTAGTCTTCGTTTTTAGGAGTAGGTCCAGATTTTAGTGTAGTGTAGGTGAGTGTTCTTCATTTCTTGTATTTTTTATTTCTTTTTTTTAGATCATTGTAGTAGGGCTGAGTGATTCATAGAGAGAGAGATTGAGAGGGATTGATGTAATAGAGAGTGACACTCTATGTAAAGGTGCCTCCTTTCTCCTCCATTGTAATCTCCTTCACCTTCTAACATGATTTCTTGCTAGTTTTTCTTCTCATGGCAATCTAACTACTAACCACTAACCATCTAACCACTTACTTGATAATCCACATGAATCGGGTTGCCTCTACAAGGCCTTGTTCTTGCAAGAGCCATTGATGGCCAAAGATGATGGGTTCTAACATCTAACTTGCTAACTTGCTAACTTGCTAACCAAGCTAACTCTCTTTTATTTCATGCTCTTTTATTTCATGCTAGTAGTGTAATGAGTGATGCTTGTATTAGCTTGTTCTTGATGCAATGTTTTGATTGTTATGAGCCATCCATGAGCCATGCTTTGTATCGTCTCTTTGAAGCCAAGGATTGTGATGGCCGAGGATCAAAATGTGAGGCAACTATCTCGAAGAGGTTAGCATGGTTAGTGGAGTACTTAGTAGTTAGTAGCCATGAGTTTTCTTTTCTTTTGTTTTAGAAACAATTTCCAAGCTTCTTTTACTATTTGTCTATCGATGTTTTCACCATCCTCTTAGTTTACCTTTGTTCCATCTTCTTTTCTATTTGTTTTCCAAACCACACTTCACTTTTGTTTTTCTTATCGACGTTTTCATCGCCTTCTTCACCTACCACTTTCTGGATTTCATTTTCTTTCCTTTTCATTTTCTTTTTCATTCTTTTAACAAAGAAGAAGTGTTAACAACTGACGTGAATAGAGACTATTAATGCTTCTATCGCCTCCCTTCCCTGTGGATTCGACCCGTTAAGCCAATGCTATAATGGAAGTATCGAGGGTACATTAGCACATTCGAGCTTTTCATCTGATTTTATATAAAACACACTTTTGAGTGCTAGTTTCACCCCGATCAAATTTTGGCGCCATTGCCGGGGAAGGGAATGGTTTTGTTTTCACGTTTTTGTTAACATTGTCTTCTCTGTTTTGGTGTGCAGGGCAATCTTTACAGGTGCTTAATATTGCAGAATAGACCCTAGCTTTGCATCCCTCTGCTCTTGAAAGCAGGGCCCCAGTTTCTAAACAAAAGCCGCAGAACCGCGACATTTTCCGCGAAACCGCAGCCATTGTGGAATAATTTTGTATCTTGTTTGTTCTGGGATGTGTATCTTATAATAGCTAGTTGATTTGTACTGCTATCTTTCTGCTTTGCTTGCCTACACACCATAAATAAATAAAAGAACTAAAATACGGTAATTGGACGCTTTTAAAACGGTTTAGACATTTGCATTTTGGCACGTGTCAATTCAATTCCAATATACTGTATTTTGTTCTGTTGTTGTGATTTGGATGGAGATGTAAATATGGCATTGCATATAGCGTAGGACAAACACGTGGGTGATTTATCGCTTTGTGTTATATTCTTGTCTATATTGCATACTTGCACGAATTGAATTTAAGGGCAAAACCCAAACAAGATAAGGTGGGATTTAATCACCCTTCCTTGGCCCAAAAATCATCTCCCCACTCACACAACCCAAGCCTTAATAAAATTTGAATAGACGTTGGCTCCTAGGGACATTTCATCTAGGTCTAGGTCAACCCTCCTCTTGGCTTGGTTTTGATTTTTTTTTCTTTTTGTTTGTTGTTTGATTCTTTCTTTTTTGTGATTTTTTGTGTGAAATGGCATTCAACAAAAATAATTCTTTCAATCCGAACATTAATCCATATTTCACACCGACTCCATTCTATTCGGATAATTCCAACCCAGCGTTTTACAATATGCACCAACCACATGCACCGGGTTGGCCTTATCCGAATCAATACAACCCATACCCACATTCTTATGACTATAATTTCCAAAATAATTTCAACTCGTCACAGAGTCAATGGGGATTCAAGTCCCCCGAGTCAAATTTTCAAACTCCTTGTCCACCATATTCACCTTGTCCACAATATTCACTCCCCGATTTCGCTTCTTATACTCCTTTTTCTACACCTCCCATTGAAGAAAAATCTGAGTTACAAAAGAGTTTAGAAGCCAATCTACAAAGGGCCGAGCAACAACTTCAAGAAACATTGGCCTCTCCAATTTCACAGTATTTTCAAGAGTCTTACTCAGTTCCACCTCTTCACAATGAACAACCATCTGCCTTGGAAATGAGTAAGACACTTTTTTGTGAGTCCAAACAACAATCACAAAATCTGATGGACTCACAATTTCACCACCAATTCCAAAACAACACTGCATCTCTTCAACAAAATGATGAACCAATGAATTATAAAAAGATGCTTGAATTCATAACTCAGGCTCAAAATGCTCGAAACCGTGACATAGAGATGATGATCCAAACTCTACCTTCTCATCACTCGACCATTTCTAATGTCACTAACCATTCTGTCCGAGCAAAAGAGTCATGTTGTTTTGGAAATCAAGATTCAATTTCAGCACACCCACCTGAACTTGTCCAAACTTCAGATCCCATTGACATTTTGGCAAGTTATCCTTTTCTTGAAATTGAACTTGAGCATGAATATGATCCTGAACTTCCACTTGATGATTCAATTCTACTTCCTGATTCACTTATGACTCTAGTGTCTTCAGCTGATTTCACTCCTTTTCCCGAGTCAGTATTGGATCCAGTGCCTATCCATTGTGAAATTGAATCACCAATCTCTTATGATGATCATATTGAACTTGACCAATTTCATAATTTTGAAAGTCCATTTGATAAATTGGTAAGTTCTCATTTTGTGGAATTGAACTAAATGAGGAATGTGATTTTGATTCTCCAATTTGTGATCTTGTTCAAATTTCTGAATCACTATTGACTCCTGTTTTGTTACCCAATTTGAGCAACAATCTAGAGTCAGTTTTGATTTCCATACCTGTCATTCCTGAACTTGAATCACCACTCTTAGAAAGTCACATCATGGGGAAATGAATGTGGACCTAAGCTTCATCTTCTTGATTTGGACCCACTTCCTGAACCAATCTCGACTCCCGAACCTCTACTTGATTTAAGTCTTTTTTCTGAGTCGATATTAGTTCCTGTGCTTCCTGAGTCCAAATCAATCATTCCATTCTGGGACAAGGGCTTTGAAAAATTTGACTCCGAAATTATTTTGAAAATTTGGAAATTTGATGGGGTAAATTTTTTTAATAAAAATCATAAATGCATATATCTTTCTAGTGGGTTGTATCATGGAGGTTTCTGGTGGGTTCCTTCGGACTCCACGCAATAATGATTGGGCCGCCTTTCGTGGACCAATCAGACCGCCACCGGAACCACCACCTTGAGGTAATTTTTTCTTCCCTCTCTATTTGTTTCATGCATACATATATCACGATGCATTGAGGACAATGCATGAGATAAGTGTGGGGGAGGGTTAACTAACATAGAGTTTTTAGATTTTCTTTCTTTTACACTTCTTTTAGGATACTTTTAGAAATCTTTCCTTTTGTATAGGAATTTTTCTCTTTCTTTAAAAACTTTTTGAAACAAGAGACAAAGTTTTGATCTATTTTTAAGAAAATTAAGATGATCTTAGAAATTAAGAAAGCCTTAATTATGACATCTTAAACCTAGTTGAAATAATGGATCTTGTTTAAAATTATAGGTTAAGTATAAAAGATTAGGGGAGATAATTTTATCTTGAATTTTTTTGCCTTAGATAGTATGCACTTCACACTTACACAATTTTTGGGATGGAAACAAAGACCTAAAATGCCATAAAGTAAAAAAAAATTTAAATAAATAAAACATCACTTATTAAGCTGGATAATTATGCCTCAAGAAGCATGATTATTCACGCCTAATGGTGGTAAAGGAAATAAATAATCCCCTTTAGTTTTGTGGCCTTTTTTACTCGAGTCCTTAAACCCGAGGGATGTTTTCTCATCTGGTGCCCTAGGACCATCTGGTTTGGGAGTCATCGGTTATAGGCTCGCTACATGGGTGAACTAGAAAGCCTAAACTAAGGGAAGAAAAAAAAAAAAAAGAAAATAAATATATATAAATAAATGGCTTGATGGTTGGAGTTGAAGTCCCAGAAATCTTCACTATCACAAAGTGCATATTATCTAGGTATTATGAAAGATAAAATATTCAATCCAATTTTGGATTCTTACCTTAATTGAAGACAAGATCTTGCATAGAGACTAAGTTTAAGGAAGAATGATTTGTGGTGGACTTATGACCTTAGATCGCTTATATTTTTGCAAAAATATTTTGAAAACTTGTCTCTCTTTCAAAATGCGTTTTCAAAATACTAACATTTATCTTCTTTCTTTATGGATTTTGTGGGTGCAATCTGCTGAAAACCCTCAGGAGACAACACTCCTCCTCTAGGGTAACCTAGAGGTTTAACGGCTTGTTGCACACGCTCAGTGCAATCGCGTCACCTGCGAAAGTGGTGTAATAACCCTTATAGTATAGTTTTTCTTTTCTTGTTTTGCTCGAGACGAGCAAAAGAATAAGTGGGGGGGGTGTGATTAGTCTACAAATTCTGCATTATTATATCGCATTTCTCACAGATTTATGAATAAATTGTCGGTCTAAACCGTGTTTTGGTCTTAATTGCAGGTAGATCAAAAGTCCAAGGGCAAAGGTGTAATAAGAGCTTAATTAGACCAAATTAAGGGTAATTAATTCCGCATTACTTGGAGGCCAAGCAAGGGATTATCTAGAAGATTCATTGAACCTAGCCTCTTGCACATATCAGACGAATCTGCGGTCGGATTTACCCAAAACAGAATATACCACGAAGTGTCTCGAAGCCAGACGGAGCCACGGACCAAAACCAGGGACCACAGTCCCTGGTATTGCCACGGATCCGCAGCAATCCTTGCGGATCCGCGGCAATCCTGTGGAGCCACGCGTCGATTTTCGACGCGTGGCCCCGTCTCGTCTTCTGGAGCCTTCTTCTGCCTATAAATAGACCTGCGAGAGCCAAAACGCAAGTAGTCTTCATTTTTAGGAGTAGGTCCAGATTTTAGTGTAGTGTAGGTGAGTGTTCTTTATTTCTTGTATTTTTTATTTCTTTTTTTTAGATCATTGTAGTAGGGCTGAGTGATTCATAGAGAGAGAGATTGAGAGGGATTGATGTAATAGAGAGTGACACTCTATGTAAAGGTGCATCCTTTCTCCTCCATTGTAATCTCCTTCACCTTCTAACATGATTTCTTGCTAGTTTTTCTTCTCATGGCAATCTAACTACTAACCACTAACCATCTAACCACTTACTTGATAATCCACATGAATCGGGTTGCCTCTACAAGGCCTTATTCTTGCAAGAGCCATTGATGGCCAAAGATGATGGGTTCTAACATCTAACTTGCTAACTTGCTAACCAAGCTAACTCTCTTTTATTTCATGCTCTTTTATTTCATGCTAGTAGTGTAATGAGTGATGCTTGTATTAGCTTGTTCTTGATGCAATGTTTTGATTGTTATGAACCATCCATGAGCCATGCTTTGTATCGTCTCTTTGAAGCCAAGGATTGTGATGGCCGAGGATCAAAATGTGAGGCAACTATCTCGAAGAGGTTAGCATGGTTAGTGGAGTACTTAGTAGTTAGTAGCCATGAGTTTTCTTTTCTTTTGTTTTAGAAACAATTTCCAAGCTTCTTTTACTATTTGTCTATCGATGTTTTCACCATCCTCTTAGTTTACCTTTGTTCCATCTTCTTTTCTATTTGTTTTCCAAACCACACTTCACTTTTGTTTTTCTTATCGACGTTATCATCGCCTTCTTCACCTACCACTTTCTGGATTTCATTTTCTTTTCCTTTCATTTTCTTTTTCATTCTTTTAACAAAGAAGAAGTGTTAACAACTGACGTGAATAGAGACTGTTAATGCTTCTATCGCCTCCCTTCCCTGTGGATTCGACCTGTTAAGCCAATGCTATAACGAAAGTATCGAGGGTACATTAGCACATTCGAGCTTTTCATCTGATTTTACATAAAACACACTTTTGAGTGCTAGTTTCACCCCGATCAAATTTTGGCGCCGTTGCCGGGGAAGGGAATGGTTTTGTTTTCACGTTTTTGTTAACATTGTCTTCTCTGTTTTGGTGTGCAGGGCAATCTTTACAGGTGCTTAATATTGCAGAATAGACCCTAGCTTTGCATCCCCCTGCTCTTGAAAGCAGGGCCCCAGTTTCTAAAGAAAAGCCGCAGAACCGCGACATTTGCCGCGAAACCGCGGCCATTGTGGAATAATTTTGTATCTTGTTTGTTCTGGGATGCATATCTTGTAATAGCTAGTTGATTTGTACTGCTATCTTTCTGCTTTGCTTGCCTACACACCATAAATAAATAAAAGAACTAAAATACGGTAATTGGACGCTTTTAAAACGGTTTAGACATTTGCATTTAGGCACGTGTCAATTCAATTTCAATATACTGTATTTTGTTCTGTTGTTGTGATTTGGATGGAGATGTAAATATGGCATTGCATATAGCGTAGGACAAACACGTGGGTGATTTATCGCTTTGGTTATATTCTTGTCTATTTTGCATACTTGCACGAATTGAATTTAAGGGCAAAACCCAAACAAGATAAGGTGGATTTAATCACCCTTCCTTGGCCCAAAAATCATCTCCCCACTCACACAACCCAAGCCTTAATAAAATTGAATAGACGTTGGCCCCTAGGGACATTTCATCTAGGTCTAGGTCAACCCTCCTCTTGGCTTGGTTTTGATTTTTTGTTTTCTTTTTGTTTGTTGTTTGAATCTTTCTTTTTTGTGATTTTTTGTGTGAAATGGCATTCAACAAAAATAATTCTTTCAATCCGAACATGAATCCATATTTCACACCGACTCCATTCTATTCGGATAATTCTAACCCGGCGTTTTACAATATGCACCAACCACATGCACCGGGTTGGCCTTATCCGAATCAATACAACCCATACCCACATTCTTATGACTATAATTTCCAAAATAATTTCAACTCGTCACAGAGTCAATGGGGATTCAAGTCCCCCGAGTCAAATTTCAGACTCCTTGTCCACCATATTCACCTTGTCCACAATATTCATTCCCCGATTTCGCTTCTTATACTCCTTTTTCTACACCTCCCATTGAAGAAAAATCTGAGTTACAAAAGAGTTTAGAAGCCAATCTACAAAGGGCCGAGCAACAACTTCAAGAAACATTGGCCTCTCCAATTCCACAGTATTTTCAAGAGTCTTACTCAGTTCCACCTCTTCACAATGAACAACCATCTGCCTTGGAAATGAGTAAGGAACTTTTTTGTGAGTCCAAACAACAATCACAAAATCTGTTGGACTCACAATTTCACCACCAATTCCAAAACAACACTGCATCTCTTCAACAAAATGATGAACCAATGAATAATAAAAAGATGCTTGAATTCATGACTGAGGCTCAAAATGCTCGAAACCGTGACATAGAGATGATGATCCAAACTCTACCTTCTCATCACTCGACCATTTCTAATGTCACTAACCATTCTGTCCGAGCAAAAGAGTCATGTTGTTTTGGAAATCAAGATTCAATTTCAGCACACCCACCTGAACTTGTCCAAACTTCAGATCCCATTGACATTTTAGCAAGTTATCCTTTTCCTGAAATTGAACTTGAGCATGAATATGATCCTGAACTTCCACTTGATGATTCAATTCTACTTCCTGATTCACTTATGACTCCGGTGTCTTCAGCTGATTTCACTCCTTTTTCCGAGTTAGTATTGGATCCAGTGCCTATCCATTGTGAAATTGAATCACCAATCTCTTATGATGATCATATTGAACTTGACCAATTTCATACTTTTGAAAGTCCATTGATAAATTGGTAAGTTCTCATTTTTGTGGAATTGAACTAAATGAGGAATGTGACTTTGATTCTCCAATTTGTGATCTTGTTCAAATTCTGAATCACTATTGACTCCTGTTTGTTACCCAATTTGAGCAACATTCTAGAGTCAGTTTGATTTCCATACCTGTCATTCCTGAACTTGAATCACCACTCTTAGAAAGTCACATTCCATCATGGGGAAATGAATGTGGACCTAAGCTTCATCTTCTTGATTTGGACCCACTTCCTGAACCAATCTCGACTCCCGAACCTCTACTTGATTTAAGTCTTTTTCTGAGTCGATATTAGTTCCTGTGCTTCCTGAGTCCAAATCAATCATTCCATTCTGGGACAAGGGCTTTGAAAAATTTTACTCCGAATTATTTTGAAAATTTGGAAATTTGATGGGGTAAAATTTTTAATAAAAATCATAATGCATATATCTTTCTAGTGGGTTGTATCATGGAGGTTTCTGGTGGGTTCCTTCGGACTCCACGCAATAATGATTGGGCCGCCTTTCGTGGACCAATCAGACCGCCACCGAACCACCACCTTGAGGTAATTTTTCCTTCCTCTCTATTTGCTTCATGCATACATATATCACGATGCATTGAGGACATTGCATGAGATAAGTGTGGGGGAGGGTTTACTAACATAGAGTTTTTAGATTTTCTTTCTTTTACACTTCTTTTAGGATACTTTTAGAAATCTTTCCTTTTGTATAGGAATTTTTCTCTTTCTTTAAAAACTTTTTGAAACAAGAGACAAAGTTTTGATCTATTTTTAAGAAAATTAAGATGATCTTAGAAATTAAGAAAGCCTTAATTATGACATCTTAAACCTAGTTGAAATAATGGATCTTGTTTAAAATTATAGGTTAAGTATAAAAGATTAGGGGAGATAATTTTATCTTGAATTTTTTGCCTTAGATAGTATGCACTTCACACTTACACAATTTTTGGGATGGAAACAAGACCTAAAATGCTATAAAGTAAAAAAAAAAATTTAAATAAATAAAACATCACTTATTAAGCTGGATAATTATGCCTCAAGAAGCATGATTATTCACGCCTAACGGTGGTAAAGGAAATAAATAATCCCCTTTAGTTTTGTGGCCTTTTTTACTCGAGTCCTTAAACCCGAGGGATGTTTTCTCATCCGGTGCCCTAGGACCATCTGGTTGGGAGTCATCGGTTATAGGCTCGCTATATGGGTGAACTAGAAAGCCTAAACTAAGGGAAGAAAAAAAAAGAAAATAAATATATATAATAAATGGCTTGATGGTTGGAGTTGAAGTCCCAGAAATCTTCACTATCACAAAGTGCATATTATCTAGGTATTATGAAAGATAAAATATTCAATCCAATTTTGATTCTTACCTTAATTGAAGACAAGATCTTGCATAGAGACTAAGTTTAAGGAAGAATGATTTGTGGTGGACTTATGACCTTAGATCGCTTATATTTTTGCAAAAATATTTTGAAAACTTGTCTCTCTTTCAAAATGCGTTTTCAAAATACTAACATTTGTCTTCTTTCTTTATGAATTTTGTGGGTGCAATCCGCTGAAAACCCTCAGGAGACAACACTCCTCCTCTAGGGTAACCTAGAGGTTTAACGGCTTGTTGCACACGCTCAGTGCAATCGCGTCACCTGCGAAAGTGGTGTAATAACCCTTGTAGTATAGTTTTTCTTTTCTTGTTTTGCTCGAGACGAGCAAAAGAATAAGTGGGGGGGGTGTGATTAGTCTACAAATTCTGCATTATTATATCGCATTTCTCACAGATTTATGAATAAATTGTCGGTCTAAACCGTATTTTTGGTCTTAATTGCAGGTAGATCCAAAGTCCAAGGGCAAAGGTGTAATAAGAGCTTAATTAGACCCAATTAAGGTTATTAAATCCGCATTACTTGGAGGCCAAGCAAGGGATTATCTAGAAGATTCATTGAACCTAGCCTCTTGCGCACATCAGACGAATCTGTGGTCGGATTTACCAGAAACAGAATATACCACAAAGTGTCTCGAAGCCAGACGGAGCCAGGGACCAAAACCAGGGACCAGAGTCCCTGGTATTGCCGCGGATCCGCGGCAATCCTTGCGGATCCGCGGCAACCTGTGGAGCAACGCGTCGATTTTCGACGTGTGGCCCCGTCTCGTCTTCTGGAGCCTCTTTTCTGGCTTAAATAGACCTTCAGAGAGACAAAACGCAAGTAGTCTTCGTTTTTAGGAGTAGGTCCAGATTTTAGTGTAGTGTAGGTGAGTGTTCTTCATTTCTTGTATTTTTTATTTCTTTTTTTTAGATCATTGTAGTAGGGCTGAGTGATTCATAGAGAGAGAGATTGAGAGGGATTGATGTAATAGAGAGTGACACTCTATGTAAAGGTGCCTCCTTTCTCCTCCATTGTAATCTCCTTCACCTTCTAACATGAATTTCTTGCTAGTTTTTCTTCTCATGGCAATCTAACTACTAACCACTAACCATCTAACCACTTACTGATAATCCACATGAATCGGGTTGCCTCTACAAGGCCTTGTTCTTGCAAGAGCCATTGATGGCCAAAGATGATGGGTTTCTAACATCTAACTTGCTAACTTGCTAACTTGCTAACCAAGCTAACTCTCTTTATTTCATGCTAGTAGTGTAATGAGTGATGCTTGTATTAGCTTGTTCTTGATGCAATGTTTTGATTGTTATGAACCATCCATGAGCAATGCTTTGTATCGTCTCTTTGAAGCCAAGGATTGTGATGGCCGAGGATCAAAATGTGAGGCAACTATCTCGAAGAGGTTAGCATGGTTAGTGGAGTACCTAATAATTAGTAGACATGAGTTTTCTTTCTTTTGTTTTAGAAACAATTTTCAAGCTTCTTTTACTATTTGTCTATCGATGTTTTCACCATCCTCTTAGTTTACCTTGTTCCATCTTCTTTTCTATTTGTTTTCCAACCACACTTCACTTTTGTTTTTCTTATTGACGTTTTCATCGCCTTCTTCACCTACCACTTTCTGGATTTCATTTTCTTTTCCTTTTCATTTTCTTTTTCATTCTTTTAACAAAAAGAAGTGTTAACAACTGACGTGAATAGAGACTGTTAATGCTTCTATCGCCTCCCTTCCCTGTGGATTCGACCCGTTAAGCCAATGCTATAACGGAAGTATCGCGGGTACATTAGCACATTCGAGCTTTTCATCTAATTTTACATAAAACACACTTTTGAGTGCTAGTTTCA